>SJYA01000576.1:125426-158183 GCA_006410615.1 Neotragus moschatus | reverse complement strand
AAAAAACTCATAATAAAAAAAAAAAAAAAAAAAAAAAAAAAACCTGAAAAACCTACATTTCAAATTTGTGAAATATGCCATGATTAATGCTCTGAGGAATATCTGTAGTCTTGAATGGTCTAATTTGAAGAAATAAGTTAAGATTTCCTCTCAAGATAATAAGAATAACAATAAGGAAGCAAACTAAAATAAAATGTGGAAAATGACAGAATAAAAACATTCAAGAAAACTAATGAAATAGATAACAACAAAAGTGAGCTAGTCAATATAACTCAAAAGGATGTGTAATATAAATATGGTGTGTGTGGCCACAAAGCAATATATCGTGATCAAGCAAACTTTCTCTTGTCAGTTCAAGGATGATTTACACAAAACTATCAATATATATATATATTTAAAAGCCACCAATATAATTTACCATGTTAGATTTAACAAAGAGAAAGTCTTTGTTAACTCTTTTCTATAGATTTAGATGAAAACATTATAAAATTCAATATTCATTTATGATAAAAGTGCTTAGCAAAGTAGGAATAGAAGACAACATCTTTAAATTCCTCAATGGTTTTGTAAAACATTAATCAACAGAAACCTGAATTAAATAGAATTAGAAGACCAGATGCCCTATGATGGTAACAGAGGCCAAGGGGGGAAAGAAAGACTCCTTTCCTGGCAGGGACTCAGCCAATCAAAAGCCATGGGTTCTTTGGTTACTATAGCCCTTCCATCTTCCTTTTCCTCCTTATAAAAAGCATGCTCCTATCTTTGTCCTTCAGCAACTTGCATGCGACTCACTATAATTACAGACCCTGAATTGCAATTCTCTGCTATCCAGGATAAACAAATATTTACTGGAGAAATATCTGGTTGTCTATTTGTTTCAGGTCAACAGTTTGGTAAACTCATGTAAAAGAATAAAAGTCTAAAATAATACTGAAAAGTAAAAGAGGGGATACTTAAATTTACTATAAAGCCATTTAAATGAAGACAATATTATATAGGGACTGATTTGCTCAGACGTGTTCAACTCTTTATAACCCCATGGACTGAAGCCCACCAAGCTCCTCTGTCCATGGAATTCTCCAGGCAAGAATACTGGAGTGGGTTGCCATTTTATTCTCCAGGGGATCTTTCCGGCTTAGGAATCAAACCCAGGTCTCCTACATTGTGGGCAGATTCTTTACCACTGAGCCACCAGGGAAGCCCAACAAATATGTAAAAAGCCTTAGAAACACAATCAATCATATGAGGCTTTAATGTGTTAGATGTTAAAGCAAATTGCTAGGAAAATAATAGATAATTCAATAAATGACCCTGAGTCAACTGGATTACCATATGGGAAAAATAAAGTTAGATTTCATTTCATGAGAAAACTCCAAAAGAATATAAAACTTAATTGTAAAAATAATTATTTAAAAATTTCAGGGAGGGATAAATTAGACAAAATACTCTTGAGCATCCCTTGGAGTACAAGGACATCCAACCAGTCCATTCTGAAGATCAGCCCTGGGATTTGTTTGGAAGGAATGATGCCAAAGCTGAAACTCTAGTACTTTGGCCACCTCATGTGAAGAGTTGACTCATTGGAAAAGACTCTGATGCTGGGAGGGATTGGGGGCAGGAGGAGAAGGGGATGACAGAGGATGAGATGGCTGGATGGCATCACTGACTTGATGGACGTGAGTCTGAGTGAACTCCGGGAGATGGTGATAGACAGAGAGGCCTGGCATGCTGTGATTCATGGGGTCACAAAGAGTTGGACATGACTGAGTGACTGAACTGAACTGAACTGAACTGATACATTACTATATATAAATAGATAACCAATAGGACCTACTGTGTAAAACAGGGAACTCTGGTCAATATTTTATAATAACTTGTAAGGGAAAATAATCTGAAAAAATATATGTATGTGTATATATATATATATGTATATGTGTGTGTGTATATATATATATATATCTGAATCACTGCTCTGTACACCTAAAACCAATACAACACTATAAATCAACTACACTTTCATAAAAATAATAGAAATTAAAATTCAGTAGAAAATGTAGAATATTTTTATAACTTTGGAGCAATGATGGATTTCTTAAAAACAAAATTAAAAAAAAATTTAAACAGAAATCATAAAGAAAAAAATGTAAATTTTGGTACTTCAATATTAAAACTTTTAAACAAAATCATTATTGTAAGCTTTTATTCAAAGACAAACCACAAAAGATTATGTCAACAAAGAAATTAGTTGATCTGAAAAAATTGGAAAATTTTATTTGAGCCAAATAGAGAATTATAATCTCAGAAAGTTCTGAGAACTGTCCTGTTCATTAGAAGTCAAGGTGCAGCTATTGTATAAGTTTTTGAGACAAAGGGCTATGTAATAAATGATGCATTATTTACAATTTATGCAATCCAGATCTGGCCCTTTACAAGATTAAGGAGGAATGCTATCTTTTAAGGAGTTGTCTTGTTAATGCCAGAAGAATGTTGCTGTTTATGTTTGAGCAGGTATTTCTGCTGATGGGGGAGGTCTGGTCAATATATAATGCAGATACAGAATGCCCAGCAGAGGGGAAAGAGAAGGCAAAAGGGCAGAGAAAATTTTTTATGTTTAAATCTTTGTCTTGCCATAAAATATGAATTTTCTTTCACAGTTGGTATTCAGAATATAAACAGAACAAATCAACGAAAAGAGGCAAAGAGAACATTGAAATTACATTGTCTTTTTTTTTTTTTAATAGCATTTGTTCTATTTTGGCTGTGCTGGATCTTAGCTGTGGCCAGCAGGATCTTTGATCTTTGTTCTGGCATGTAGAATTTTCAGCTGTGGCATGTGGAATCTATTTCCCTGACCAAGGATGGAACCTAAGCCTTCTGCATTGGGAGTGCAGAGTCTAAGCCACTGGACCACCAGGAAAGTCCTGGTTTGTGTTTCTTCTTAAGATAAAGAATTGAGTTTGCAATTCACAAATGAAGAATAACCAAAGAACATGTAGAAAAGTTTTCAGTCTTTTCAATATTCAGGAAAGTACACAATAAAATATAATTAGATATTTTATAATTATCAGACTGACAAAAATGTAAAAGTCATATAGTATCAAGTATTCACAAGGATGTGAGGAAACAGAAACATATAAGTTGCTAGAACTTGTCTGAAAAATTATTGTAGTAATAGCTATTAACTTGAAATTAGCATACCTTACAACACAGAAATTTTTTCACTCTTTATTATCTCTAACATATGTATACAAGTTGACTAAAACAAATATGCTAAATTGCAACAAGAAAATTTCTTTTTAAAACAGCTCATCAGTCACTTGGGAGATGGATAAACAAACGTTGGCATGTTCACAAGGTAGAATGAGCTTCCCTGGTGGCTCAGTGGTAAAGAATTTGCCTGCCAAGCAGGAAATTCGGATTTCGATTCCTGGGTTGGGAAGATCCCCTGGAGAAGGAAACAGCAACCCACTCCAGTATTCTTGCCTGGGAAATCCCATAGACAGAGAAGCCTTGTCGGGCTACAGACTATGGGGTTGTAAAAGAGTCCAACATGACTTAGCATCTAAACAACAACAGAATAGAATATGGATTACCATTTCTCTGGAAAGAATCAATCTATATGGATCAAAAGGTCTCAAAAGACAATGCTGACAAGAGATACAAATTGCAGAATCATATGCATTGATTCTATTATGTAGTTTTTAAAATGCATAAAATATAATCTCTGTCTACAGAAACTAAAAAAAAAAATAAATTGACTCTACTCATAAGGTTTATAATGCAGAAAAGCAGGGAGATATAAAGCAGAATTCAGCTGCATCAGTAATGTCCCAATTATTTATTAAAATTTTCAGAGAAAAATGATGAAATATTGGAATTAGTTAATTTTGAGTTATGAATACAAAGATATTGGTTCTGTTATTCTCTATATTATTCCATTTTTTTAAAAAAATTAACAAAAGGGTGAAAATTAAAGTCATAAATGTTTAACTGAAGTTAGATGTAATAAATGTGTACCATCATCAAAGTCTAAAGCCCTTAACAGTTGCACAGAAATTCCCCTTATGTTAAAATATCTAAAGTAGGCCCAGGATGGAGTCACTCACATAAACTAAAATTTAACTTTCTATGCTCTGCTCCCAGAGAAGGAACGTCCAGACTGACGAATCAGTGCTTGCCTCCTCAGCACAGTTTATCCAACCTACTCTGAAACTTACCTTGGCTACAAATAAGGAAATAACCCTGCTCTAACCAATCAGCACATGCCCAGGATTCAGTGCTTGTTCCTGCTCCCGTTAGGCTATTAAATTCTCTTGTGTTGTACAGCTCTTTGCAGCCCCTTCCTATCTGTCAGAATGGATGCTGCCTGACTATGAATCACTGAGTAAAAGCTAGCAGATCAGTAAACTGTCTATAGAAATTTTTCTTTTCACACCTTATAACTTGATTTTTTTTTTAATTGAGACATCTATACGATAAATTATATAAGTACTCAAAAACACTTTGATGGAATTATTAGTAATGAAATTTGCCAATGACGTGTGAAACATTATTCAGTGAAATAATGCAAAAATTAAAAATGTAGCCAATTATACAGAGTGAAGTAAGCCAGAAAGAAAAGCACCAATACAGTATACTAACTCATATATATGGAATCTAGAAACATGGTAATGATAACCCTGTATGCGAGACAGCAAAAGAGACACAGATGCATAGAATGGACTTTTGGACTTCGAGGGAGAGGGAGAGGGTGGGAAGATTTGGGAGAATAGCACTGAAACATGTATACTATCATGTAAGAAACAAATCGTCAGTCTATATTCAATACAGGATACAGGATGCTTGTGACTGGTGCACGGGGATGATCCAGAGAGTTGATATGGGGTGGGGGGGGGGGTGGTTCAACATTGGGAACTCATGTACACCTGAGATGGGAAAAAAATAAAAAAGAAAAAAAATTTAGAAAACTAAGAAGCATTGAGAAGAAAATAAAATTTACCACAATCCGAGAAAAAAAAAATTAAAAATGTATATTTAGCAAGTTCCAATTTAGTGAAAATGCAAGTGCACAGATAAGGGATTGGAAGTGAATACAACTCAACGAAGAGTTATTTGTCTCATCTCTGGGAGATGTGATACTTAAACAGATTTTTTCCATTGTAATTTCTTTTCCAGTTTTCCTAAAGAATATTTTAGAATTAGAAAATACTATCTTTATGTAAAAAATGGTTTTTCATAAAAAAAACTTTCAAGATATTTTTACTAACAAATTTTCTTTTTTCTATTTTTTTCATGATTAGCACTGAAATAGCATTTTTCCTGTTACATGTAAGTGATTTAAGAACTTAAACCAACTGCTACATAATGCATAATATTTTGGATCAGCCCTCACTTGTGATGTGCAAACATTTAAAGTTTTCAAAATAGGAATTCATTCCAGAGGCAATGACAGAACATCAGCCATGGCAAATATCAGTCTAATCTTGGGACCTTGAACATGTGTACTGGTTTATAGAGTGGTGGGCAGAACCAGAGCCCAGCGATAATCCTACCATTCACTTGCTATGAGTAATGACCATCTGCTGGGGACTGAGGAGGACCCAGCTCAGCCAATTTGACTGCCTTGGTTTACATGACAAAGGAAGGTCACAGAAAGTCAATACAATTGAGAGAAACTCCCCAGGTGGCAGAAAAGATCTGCAAGCAACTGGCAGATATGGCTTGCATTTGAGGACTGCAACTCTGAAAAGAATTTTCTTTCTTTGGAGATTGCACTTCTCCAAAAGAATGTGATTTACAAAATAAAAGTGAAATTCAAAAACTACATTTCTTTAGAAGGGCTTAGATCTTTTGTTTGTCTCCTCCATTACTGCATGGAAAGAAATACATACTGTAGAATATTTTTTTCTTTTTGAATCTCAGGTGCAAAAGAATTTATAATATTCTTCAATTCATGGTTCACTATCACCATAAATCCATAAGTGACTTTCCTCTATTTAATTATAAAAATATTCTATTCTTTAGGCCCAAACTCAATTTTCATCATCCCTCTTCCTTCCTGTTTTAATGTGTTAGATAAATGTTACTAAATATGCATTTTGTGACTGAACAGCGAACCAAGTCCTCCACTTTCTCATGTGTTATTTTCCTCTAACATTATTTTGAGAATGTTTATAAATTAAAGATCTTCTACACTTGGATAAAGTAAATTATCCATTGAAAATTTGTCCAAATAACAATAGCTTTACTGAGACACCTGGAAGTAAGTAGGTGTGGGAAAACTCTGCTTACTCTAAGAAATAGCTGGTTTTTTGTCAAGCCTGTCAACAGAATGGCCAATCAGACAAGAACAAATACAAGAAAATCATTCATTCATTTAACAAATATTTACTGAGTGCTTTTTTTTTCAGGCTGAGATGGGGCCTAGCAACCAATCACTAATCACGGTTGCAGTGCCTGCTCTGCCACTTATTAGTGCCATGAATTTGTGCCATCATCTAAACTCTCTATACCTTAAGTTTCTTCATTTGTAAAGTGAGAAAAATAAACCCCACCCTATCTCTTTTGCAAGATTGTCTTGAGGATAAAATAAATGGGTATTGAAGGGTAACAGAGTATGCAGTCCCAAAATATGCCTTTGGGCATATGGATTATTTTCAGCTGATTATTTTTGAGGGAAAGCAGACACAGGAGAACCTATAAAAACTGTTTTTTGTTTGTTTGTTTGTTTTTGTTTTTTAATTTTGGCCATGCCATGAGGCTTGCAGGATCTAAGTTCTCCCCTATCAGGGACTGAATCCAGGCCACAGCAGAGAATGCTCCAAATCCTAAACACTAGACCACCAGGAAACTTCTTAAAAGCATTTTCTTTATATGGAAATTTATACTGATAAAGGAAGTCTCTATTTGTGTCTCCTTCTCTGTACTAGAGAAGGAAATGACAACTCATTCCAGTATTCTTGCCTGGAAAATCCCATGGACAGAGGAGACTGGTAGGCTACAGTCCATGAAGTCACAAAGATTTGGACACGACTGAGCAACTTCACTTTCTTTCTTTTCTTTCTCTGTACTGGGGGAAAAGATTGGCTCTAAATAGCAGGAGAACCTTGTCAATGGAGAAGGTACCCAGTTAAATCTGCATAGCAAATCTTACCTTTCTTTCCTGCTAACCTCCTACATCTAGACTGCCACCCTCCCCTACATCTTTCTTTTGTCTTTAGCTGAAAATATTGTTCAAGTTTGTGTCTTGGACCATTTCAGGGATTTCCTAGATATCTCGCATGTATACATGAAGTGTNGAAGGTACCCAGTTAAATCTGCATAGCAAATCTTACCTTTCTTTCCTGCTAACCTCCTACATCTAGACTGCCACCCTCCCCTACATCTTTCTTTTGTCTTTAGCTGAAAATATTGTTCAAGTTTGTGTCTTGGACCATTTCAGGGATTTCCTAGATATCTCGCATGTATACATGAAGTGTTGCTGCTGCTGCTAAGTCGCTTCAGTCGTGTCTGACTCTGTGTGACCCCACAGACGGCAGCCTACCAGGCTCCACTGCCCCCAGGAGTCTCCAGGCAAGAACACTGGAGTGGGTTGCCATTTCCCTCTCCAACGCATGAAAGTGAAAAGTGAAAGTGAAGTCTCTCAGTCCTGTCGGACTCTTAGCGACCCCATGGACTGCAGCCTCCCAGGCTCCTCCATCCATGGGATGTTCCAGGCAAGAGTACTGGAGTGGGGTGCCATTGCCTTCCCCAGTAGCTTCCCCTATACAACTATAAAACTGTTAGGGTTCAGAACCAGTCTTCACCAAATGTGCCACTTTTGTATGAGGATTATTTTTTAGCTAAAGGTAATCAAGACCCTGAGGATTCAAGAGAAACAGCTACCCCTCCCTTAACTACCCAAAAGATTTTAAATTGGGGATTACTCCCCTCCTCCCCCCAGGGAAGAATTATTACCAGAGATAACTATTATCTAAGTGGCCCCATCAGTATTGCAGGGCACATAGCTAATCACCAAGTATCTGGTGATCTTCTTTATCATCCTGTGAGTGATCTCGGAATGTCCTTGTAAGCCTCAGGCTCCTGTCCTATTGCTTAGTTTTCAGAATCACATATATGCCTCATTTTATCTTTCTGCCTTTAAACCTGTCAAGTATATGGTTCTCTGACCTGTTCATGTATGTGGAGCTTCAGTCTGTATGAAATTAGATTTTATTTTTTCCTGGCATTTTAATTCTTAGACCTGCCAAAAGAACCTAGAAGAGTAACATTTTCTTTCTCCTCAACAATACTATTATTTTTTTGATGTTGCCAAAAGAGATAAAGAAAGCAGAGGCCAGGATAAGCCAGCTGAGAAGGAGCCATGGAAGAACCTTAGCCATTGCTGGGCCATGCTTATGAAAAGTGATATAAAAAATTTAAAAGGAACTGAGGAACTTGAAGTGAAAGTCATCCAGTCATGTCCAACTCTTTGTGACCCCAAGGGAATTCTCGAGGACAGAATACTGGAGTGGGTAGCCTATTCCTTCTCTAGCAGATCTTCCCAATCTAGGAATCAAATTGAAGTCTCCCACATTGCAGGTAGATTCTTTACCAACTGAGCTATCAGGGAACTTGAAGGAATAGTCACAATCTTGCCTATGACCACTGAGAGAAAAATAATGACTGAATGTGAAATAAAACTAGAAGGCAGTGAACAACAGGCAATCCAAAATATTTTCTTACCCCAGTGTTGAAGTCCTTTAATGGACTGGAACCTGGTGGTCTGGAGTTGACCAATAAGAAAGTAAAGGAGAGAGAAAGAGGCTGATAGTCCTTGGTCTATGCAGAAAGCCAATAAAGCCCCTGCACAGGGCTTGCTTTGTTCACTAAGGCCTCAGGTGCCCTCTCAATGGGGTGAAGGTGCAGAGCACCTTTCAAGAGGGTCTTAGAAGCCTGGGCAGGAAAGTGAACTCAGAGAGCCCCTGCGCTCCAGGGGATCAGCCTGAAAAAGAGAGAGAGAGAAAGAAAAACACGGGAACCAGAGTTCTGATGGAGCAAAGGCGTTTTATTCAACATTGTGTAGGTATTTATACTGTCTTACAAGATAGCTATTTTCAGCAGAGATAAAATCAAAACTTACAAGGAAACATGAGGTCATCCATATGAAAGAGAGAGAGCTGTGAATAATCACTTTTACCATATGGTTCATAAAAAGGAAGAGGTTACTTATCACCTTATAGAAAAACTAATGAAGGAAATGCCTGGATTCCTCAGCCCCCAGGAGAGGCTTGCCTCTCCTCTTAATTTCTGAATAGTCAGGAATTAATAAGGAACAGAGAATTCCTGACAGATCCAAAACAGCACACAGGAAGCCGCCTGTTAAATGCTTCCTGACACCCCAGCTTCAAGATATTCCCATTCCAGATTTGGGGAGAAAGAACAGGATATCCAAGGAATAATGTCATCTGCTTCACCAGATGCAAGGTCAAGAGCTCTTGTTACTCTGGTAAGTATATGCAAATATCTCAGGAGAAGGGGAAACTGTGGGATGGTATGGAAGATAGAATAAGGTGCCTATAGAAAGTGCATGAACCAAAACCAAAGGAAGGAGAAAACACAAATAGGATTTTTAAGCATATACTCCATGTTATAAAAGATGCTGCAAGCAAAAACAAAAATAAAAGACATCATTGCACTGGTTTATTTCTAAGTGGGTAGTAGACCAAGCATTTCCCCTCATATTAAAAAAAAAAAGCAAGAAACAAGTAAAAATGAAAATAAAAAGACTCATTGTAACCTTGAAAACATTATGTCAACTGAAATAAATCAGATATCCCAGGATAAATACTGTCTGATTCCACAAGTGAAATAGGTACAATAGGCACATTCATAAACAGAAAGTAGATCAGAAGTTGCATGTGGGTGTGCTCAGTCATGTTCAATTCTTTGTGACCATATAGACTGTAGCCCACCAGGCTCCTCTGCCCATAGATTCTCCGGGTAAGGATACTGACATGCACTGCCATTTCCTCCTCCAGGGATCTTCCTGACCTAGGGATCTAACCCATGTCTCTTGTGTCTCCTGAATTGACAAGTGGGTTCTTTACCACTGAGCCACCCGGGAAGCTCAGATTTTACCAGGGGCTAAAAAGAAGGGTTGTGGGGTGCTACTGCTTACTGGGTACAGAGTTTCTGTTTGGGGTGATGAAAAAGTTCTGGAAATTGATAGTGATAGTGATTGCACAACATGGTAAATGTAATTAATCCCACTAAATTGTACACTTAAAATGGCTAAATGGTTAATTTTATCTTGTATATATCAGTTCAGTTCAGTTCAGTCGCTCAGTCGTGTNATTGGCTGTGTCCCAGAGGCCAGTCTCCGTTCAGTTCAGTGGATTCGGCTGTGTCCATGAGGCCAGTCTCCATCGGTCAATAAAATCGGCTGTGTCCTTGAGGCCAGTCCCCGTTCTTAATTGTGCTTAATTGGCTGTGTCCTTGAGGCCAGTCTCCGTTCTTGTTGTCTGCCAATGCCGTTCATCCCGCCAGACCCCTGGACCCCCGCGGAGGCTGGACCCCCCCGCACATCATGTTGCAAGAAAGAACCAACTCTGATTCCATGTTGGAACTCTTTCTTTGACTTGCTTTTTGTTGCTGTTGTTACCATAATCATACCTACTAGCCTGCCTCAAAGGACTCTGCCCCTCTGCCTGACTGTTGAACTGAAATGCCTCTGTTTAGTACATAGGGAGATAATCTGACCCTGCCCACCTGTTGTTCTTGTTCAGACACAGTTATGTCTGACTCTTTGCACCCCCATGGACTGCAGCATTCCAGGCTTTCCTGCCTTCAGTGTCTCTTGATTCCAGCTTGTGCTTCATCCAACCAGGCGTTTCACATGATGTAGTCTGCGTATAAGTTAAATAAGCAGGATGATAATATATAGCCTTGAAGGACTCCTTTCCCAGTTTTGAACCAGTCCACAGTTCCATGTCCAGTTCTAAATTTTGCTTCTTGACTTGCATACAGGTTTCTCAGGAGGCAGGTAAAGTGGGTTGATATTCCCATCTCTTGAAGAATTTTCCCCAGTTTGTTGTGATCCACAAAATCAAAGACTTTAGCATAATCAATGAAGCAGAAGTAGATGCTTTTCTGGAATTCCNAATTTTGCTTCTTGACTTGCATACAGGTTTCTCAGGAGGCAGGTAAAGTGGGTTGATATTCCCATCTCTTGAAGAATTTTCCCCAGTTTGTTGTGATCCACAAAATCAAAGACTTTAGCATAATCAATGAAGCAGAAGTAGATGCTTTTCTGGAATTCCCTTGTTTTTTCTATGATCCAACAGATGTTGGCAATTTGATCTCTGGTTCCTCTGCCTTTTCTAAATCCAGTTTGTAAATCTGGGAGTTCTTGGTTTATGTTCTGTTGAAGCCTACTTAAAAAGGATTTTGAGCATTACCTTGCTACTATGTGAAATGAGTGCATTTGCATGGTAGTTCGAACATTCTTTGGCCTTGCCCTCTTTGGCATTGGAATGAAAACTGACCTTTTCCAGGCCTGCAGTCACTGCTGAAAAGAGATCTCTAGTCTTTCTTCTTCTATTGTTTTCCTCTGTTTCTTTGCATTGTTCACTTGAAAAGGCTTTCTTATTTCTCCTTACTATTCTCTGGAACTCTGCACTCAGATGGGTATATCTTTCCCTTTTCCTTTGTCCTTTGCTTCTCTTCTTTTCTCAGCTCACATGTGAAAGGCTACAAAAATTTAAAAAAAAAAAAAAGAGTGAGAGAAAGAGATTAACACAACCTGCTAAAGGCTTAGCCCTTCCCAGAGATGTTCTGCAAGACAGATGGCCCTTTACTTCTTCACAGCCTCTTCCTCTCTTTTCTGCCTTTTGACTTTACTTCTTAATTGCTTCTCTCTCCCTGGCTCTGTAAAAGAATCTGGCATTCATACACCGACAAGATGGTTACTTTGAGACACTAGTCTGCTATCTTCTTGCTCAGCCAGTTTTCTAAATAGGCTGTTTTCCTTGCCTCAACACCTCATCTCCTGGATTCATTGGCCTGTTTTGTGCTGAGGAGACAAATCTGTGTCAGCAAACTGCTTTTTAATACATTGTCTAGTTTGTCATATCTTTCTTTCAAGGAGCAAGGATCTTTTAATTTCATGGCTAAGTCACCGTCTACAGTGATTCTAGAGCCCAAGAAAATAAAGTCTGTCACTGTTTCCATTCTGCCCCCCCCCCCCATTATACAGTGGAAGTGAGAAATAGACTTAAGTGACTAGATCCGATAGACAGAGTGCCTGATGAACTATGAATGGAGGTTCGAGACATTGTACAGGAGACAGGGATCAAGAAAATCCCCAAGAAAAAGAAATGCAAAAATGCAAAACGGCTATCTGGAGAGGCCTTACAAATAGCTGTGAAAAGAAGAGAAGTGAAAAGCTAAGGAGAAAAGGAAAGATATACACATTTGAATGTAGAGTTCCAAAGAATAACAAGGAGAGATAAGAAAGCCTTCCTCAGCGATCAATGCAAAGAAGTAGAGGAAAACAACAGAATGGGAAAGACTAGAGATCTCTTCAAGAGAATACCAAGGGAGATACCAACGGGAACTTTTTACATAAAAATGGGCACAATAAAGGACAGAAATGGCATGGAACTAACTGAAGCAGAAGAGACTCAGAAGAGGTGGCAAGAATACAAAGAAGAACTATATTAAAAAGATCTTCATGACCTAGATAATCACTATGGTGTGATCACTCATCTAGAGCCAGACATCCTGGAATGCAAAGTCAAGTGGGCTTTAGAAAGCATCACTATGAACAAACTAGTGGAGGTGATGGAATTCCAGTTGAACTATTTCATATCCTAAAAGATGATGCTGTGAAAATATTGTACTCAATATGCCAGCAAATTTGGAAGACTCAGCAGTGGCCAAGGACTGGAAAAGGGCAGTTTTTATTCCAATCCCAAAGAAAGGCAATGCCAAAGAATGCTCAAACTACCGCACAATTGCACTCATCTCACATACTAGTAAAGTAATGCTCAAAATTCTCCAAGCCAGGCTTCGGCAATATGTGAACCGTGAACTTCCTGATGTTCAAGCTGGTTTTAGAAAAGGCAGAGGAACCAGAGATCAAATTGCCAATATCTGCTGGATCATCAAAAAAAGCAAGGGAGTTCCAAAAAAAACATCTATTTCTGCTTTATTGACTATGCCAAAGTCTTTGACTGTGTGGATCACAATAAATTGTGCAGAATTCTGAAAGAGATGGGAATACCAGATTACCTGACCTGCCTCTTGAGAAATCTGTATGCAAGTCAGGAAGCAACAGTTAGAACTGCACATGGAACAACACTGGTTCCAAATAGGAAAAGGAGTACATCAAGGCTGTATATTGTCACCCTGCTTATTTAACTTCTATGCAGAGTACATCATGAGAAACGCTGGGCTGGAGGAAGCACAAGCTGGAACCAAGATTGCTGGGAGAAATATCAATAACCTCAAATATACAGATGACATCACCCTTATGGCAGAAAGTGGAGAAGAACTAAAGAGCCTGTTGATGACAGTGAAAGTGGAGAGTGAAAAAATTGGCTTAAAGCTCAACATTCAGAAAACAAAGATCATGGCATCTGGTCCCATCGCTTCATGGCAAATAGTTGGGGAAACAGTGGAAACAGCAGCTGACTTTATTTTGGGGGGCTCCAAAATCACTGCAGATGGTGATTGCATCCATGAAATTAAAAGATGCTTATTCCTTGGGAGAAAAGTTATGACCAACCTGCTGCTGCTGCTGATGTAACCTACACAGCATATTAAAAGCAGAGACATTATTTTGTCAACAAATTTCCGTCTAGTCAAGGCTGTGGTTTTTCCAGTAGTCATATATGGATGTGAGAGTTGGACTATAAAGAAAGCTGAGTGCAGAAGAACTGATGCTTTTGAGCTGTGGTGTTGGAGAAGACTCTTGAGAGTCCCTTGGACAGCAAGGAGATCCAACCAGTCTATCCTAAAGGAAATAAGTCCTGAATATTCATTGAAAGGACTAATGTTGAAGCTGAAACTCCAAGACTTTGGCCACCTGATGCAAAGAACTGACTCATTTGAAAAGACCCTGATGTTAGGATAGATTGAAGAAGGGAGGAGAAGGGGATGACAGAGGATGAGATGGTTCGATGGCATCACTGACTCAATGGATAGCAGTCTGGGTAAATTCCAGGAGTTGGTGATGGACAGGGAGGCCTGGTGTGCTGCAGTCCATAGAGTCGCAAAGAGTTGGACATGATTGAGTGATTGAACTGAAAATGATTTACTGTGAAGTGATGGGACCAGATGCCATGATTTAAGTTTTTTGAATGTTGAGTTTTAACTCAGCTTTTTAGTTCTCCTCTTTCACATTCATCAAGAGGACTCTTTAGTTCCTCTTCACTTAGGGTTACTGGTTGTAAATATCTATCCTGGAGCCTGCCTAACTCCTGTATCAGGAAATGCAAACAAGAGGTTAGTTGTAAGTGTCCAGCCTGGAGCCCATCTATCTCCTGCCTCACATCCAAGGCTAGAATGGAGTCTTCCTTGGGGAAGAAATGTCTTACCCTCAACGTCTATACCTGAGAACTAGTCACCAACAGAAACCACTCCACCTAGACGCAGAGGCTTTGCCCCCACTTCCCTCTGCACTCTTGGTGACTCTATGGTTCCCATAAGCCCAAGGGATTCCTGGCCTGTGCCAACTAAAAATTGTCACTCTCCATCTGTTTCTATAAGAATGTAGTCACTAGCCACTGCAGCGGCTGATCTCCAGCACATCTTGAATGCAGTTCAGGGCAGAAACCAGGTATGAGTCACTCTATGCTCCAGAAAGCACTGGCACAACAGGCCTTCAGATACTGTAGTTATTATTTTCAGGACGTTTTATAAAACCAATTTCTTGCATCTTCTCCTATCTAGAAAAACACTAGAATCATTAATGAAAACATCTGCTCCATGTGACTAGCAGCAACCTTCTTATGACTAGTGGCAACTTTCTGCCACTAGTGTGTTTAATTATATGTATCCCCTCCTTCACTAAAGTCGTGCACATACTGACCTCACTGCCTCTTTTGTGCAATCTCTCAGAACTATCTGAGAGGCTGTTTCCTGGGCTATAGTCCTCATTTGGCCTCAAATAAAACTTAAATCACAAGTCTCACATTGTGAATTTTGTTTTCAGTTAACAATGATAATGAAGCAAAAAAAACTTTTGAGAAACAACAAAAAAGACAATTTCATGTTTTTATGCAAAGCAATAATAAAATGCTTTGTAGAACCTAAGAAAAGATTTTATAGCTGAAGCTATGTTTGCTTCTTAGTTGCTCAGTCATGTCTGACTCTTTGCGACCCTGTGGACTGTAGCTCACCAGGCTCCTCTGTCCATGAGATTTTCCAAGCAAGAGTACTGGAGTGGGTTGCCTTTCCCTTCTCCAGGGGATTATCACAAACTAGGGACAAACCTGGTTCTCCTGCATTGCAGGCAGATTCTTTACCATCTGAGCCACCAAATGAAGCTGTATTATACCTTATTACTGATAAATTTGAATAAGAGTTAAACCTTTCATGTGAAGCAAGAAAATGGAAGCATCCAAACTTGCTGAATTGGAATATTCAGGAGACAACTGAATTGAGGAGCACAGTTCTAATGAATGTTACATCACCACTGCCTGTGGAAAAACACAGACATTTACACTGCATTGGAAAGTTTAGTAGATCTAGCGTTTGACTATAAGGAGGATTCAGAAATTCCTTAACCAAATGCTTTCACTTATATTTCCCTTTTGTGTCTGATCCATAGGGATATAAAATAAAAAAAAACTATGCCTAAATAAATCTAAGAAAAGTCTTCGACTTCTAACAGAAATCTAACAAAAAATAAAAAGTATGTGATTAGAAAAATTGTTATAAACACACTTCTCATACAAATAGCCCACACAAAACTTTTAATCAATTCATTCATGACAGAACCAGCTGGGTGGCAGTGCCAGTTCT
This sequence comes from Neotragus moschatus, assembly GCA_006410615.1. Lineage (NCBI taxonomy): Eukaryota > Metazoa > Chordata > Mammalia > Artiodactyla > Bovidae > Neotragus > Neotragus moschatus. Next base: position 142,175 of record SJYA01000576.1, on the reverse strand, counting down.
CAGGGAACAGGAGAAAATGGATTAAGTGAAAGAAGGAATGCTAAAAATAATATTGTTATATAAGATACAAAACTGATTAATGAGCTACAAAGAAATTAACCCAAGCCTTTGAAGAACCTCACCTTATCTGGAGTTTTCTATAAATTAATCTGCAACTTGACAGAATTGTAAAAAGACTGATTCTAAATCAACATGCCTTGTAATCCCAGAGCTTAAGGATCATTCAGTGGGCTTTTTTTGGACATTGAAAAAAATAATGCAAGTGGCTTTCTGCCTGATTTCTAAGTTTTCAAGCTTTTCTGATCACTGATGAGGCATTGCAACAGAAATATTTTGTCCAGTTTTCTTCTTGATAGATTTTGACAGAGGGTTGTGTAATAGGGTACTTGGCAAGAAATGTTTTTTCTTCTGGCTAGAGAGTAATTTTTTTTTTTTTTCTCCTTTTTTGACTAGCTTATTTCCCTTAGCATAATGTCTTCAGAGTTCATTCATGATATAGCACGTTAGAACTTCCTTCTTTTTAACGTTGAATACTGTTCTATTACATGTGTATCACATATTTTGTTTATCCATACATCTGTTGATGAGTACTTGATTACTTCTACCTCTTGACTTTTGTGAATAATCCTACTATGATCACGGGTTTACGGATATTTGTTTGGATCTCTGCTTTCAATTCTTTGGCATATACACACAAAAGTGGAGTTTCTGAGTCAGTGAGTGCTTAGTCATGTCCATTTCTTTGTAACACCATGGACTGCAAGCCTGCCAGGCTTCTCTGTCCCTGGGACTTTCCAGGCAAGAATACTGGAACAGGATACAGTTCCCTTCTCCAAGGGATCTTCCTGATTCAGGGATCAGTTGAGCCCATATCTTTGGTGCCTCCTGAATTGGCAGGCAGATTCTTTACCACTGAGCCTCCTGGTTAGCCCTTTCTGAATCAGAAGAATGGTATGTTTTAAGTATTTATTTTAATTAATTTATTAATTTGGCTGTACGGGTTCTTGTTTGCAACAGTGGGATCTGGATCTTTCAGTTATGGCATGGGAACTCTTAGTTGTGAGATCTAGTTCCCTGACTATGGATTGAACCCAGGCCCTCTGCATTGGGAGCATGGAGTCTTAGTCACTGGATCACCAGGGATATTCCCTGAGGAATGGTATTTTAAAAATTAGATTTTATGGTGAATTCCCTAGTGGTCCAGTGGTTAGGACTTCACACTTTTACAGTGAAGGCTCCAGGTTCAATCCTTGGTCAGAGAAGTAAGATCCTACAGAATGCACACAGCCAAAAAAATTTTTTTTTAATTAGATTTTATTAAGTGTGAAGGAATGTCATGAAAGAGTTTTTAGTAGGGCAGTGGCAGGATCTGGATGTGTTTTCAAAGAACCACTCTGACTTTGTGGGGCTTGATTTACTTCTGAGTTGGAAACAAATAGATTTTGCTGATATACTTTCTGTACTTACACAAGTATTAGGCAAATATCCCTCCTTTATTCTTTGGTTAGAGATAGTAAATGCTGTTTCCTTGGAGTATTCATGTCCCTGAAGCTTGGAGACAAGAGGGTCAAGATTCCAATGGAGGAAGATCCAGCACAATTTGCAGTCTAAGGGATCATCTAGCCTATAGGTGACAACTTTCAATAGACCTGACCAACTGAACCTTAACTTCCTAATTTGCTGCTAATTCTTAGCTTCCGGATGGTCCTTCCTTTTATTGACTGGTTCTCAGTCGTCATAGGCCCTACTTTCCTGACCAGCTTCCCATCCAGGCAGTAATCATACAACAGCTGTGTCTCCATAAGCTCCCAATCCATACACCAGGAGTCCATATCTTTTTCTATTTACTGGTGATGGACATTGGAAGACAGTAGCCATATCACATTGCCAGGAGCCTAAATAATCTAAAATGTTACATACAAGCAACTTAAACTGTGTGACTTGGTAGCAAATATTATACAACATTACCATGTCACTCAAATGTTAGATAATGTTACTGTAACAGTTGGAGAAGATTCCATACATATTCAAGAGCGAATGTCAGTCAAAGTGCCAGGACTTCTATTCCTAAAGACTGACCTCAATACTAGCTGCCATTCCAGGCATGTTTTTTAAGTTACTTCCAGCTATAAGCCCATTTCAATAAATTATGTTCACTTTCAAATCTTAAAAAATCCAGTGCAGTCTAAAGTACATATTTAAGGACTTTCCTGGTTGTCCAGTGGCTAAGACTCTGAGCTTCCAATGCAGGGGGCCCGGGTTCAATCCGTGGTCTGGGAACTAAGATTCCCACATGCCAAAACTAAGACCCAGCACAGAATAAATGAATATTAAAAAAAACAAATTACACATTTAGTCACATGTCCTGTTCAAAGCCTTTCTCCTCTTCCACGTTTAGCTTTGTAGTAACTATACCTCCCTTCAGTAATTCTCACCTCCTGGTGTTCAATAACCTTTTGTAACCCCCCTCCCACATAAATTTCAGAACCAGGATACTGACTGGTTCTTTTTGAAATGGCAGCCCACTCCAGTATTCTTGCCTGGAGAATCCCATAGGCAGAGAAGCCTGGTAGGCTACAGTCTGTGGGGTTGAAAGAGTCAGACATGACTTAGCAACTAAACTACTACTGCTACTAGCTCTGGGAATACCAGCAACCCTGTCTTGAATACACTCAAGCAACCTTATGAAGAGTCCCATGTGGCAAAGAACTGAGGCCTCCTGCTATCAACCAGCCTCAGCTCACCAGATAGATACATGAGTGAGAGACCCAGTAAAGCCTTCAGATAAGCCTGCAGCCCCTGCCAACATCTAGACTATAATATCTTGAGAAACCCTGAGCCAGTAACACACAAATAAGCCACCCTCTGAGAACTGGACCATAAAGAATACTGAGTACTGAAAAATTGATGCTTTCAAACTGTGGTGCTAGAGAAGACTCTTGAGAGTCCTTTAGTCAGCAAGGAGATCAAACCAGTCAACCCTAAGGGAAATCAACCCTGAATATTCATTGGAAAGACATGCTGAAGCTAAAGCTCCAGTACCTTGGCCACTTGATACAAAGAGCCGACTCATTAGAAAAGACCCTGATGCTGGGAAAGATTGAGGGCAAGAGGAGAAGGGGATGACCAATGATGAGATGGTTGAATGGCATCACTGACTCAATAGACATGAGTTTGAGCAAGGGAAGTCTGGTGTGCTGCAATACATGGGGTTGCAAAGAGTCAGCTTAGCAACTGAGCAACATCAACAAAGCTGCTCTCAGATTCCTGATCCACAGAAACTTGTGAGATAAGACATATTTAGTTTTTGTTTGGGCTTCCCTGGTGACTCAGATGGTAAAGAATCTGCCTACAACGCAGGAGGCCCAGGTTTGATCCTTGGGTTAGGTAGATTCCCCTGGGGAAGAGAATGGCAACCCAATCCAGTATTCTTGCCTGGAGAATTCCATGGCCAGAGGAGCCTGGTGAGCTACAGTCCACAGGGTCACAAAGAGTCAGACACGACTGAGTGAATAACACACATACACACATTTTTGGTTTAAGCTGCAAGTTTTAGAATAATTTGTTAGGCAGGGAAAGATAACTAATACATCTGTTTATTCCCTTTGCAGCCTCTGGCTTCTTCTTCCTTCTCCAAGGAAGGAGAATTAGAAAATAGAGGACTAATAACTAACCTAATTTGGGGGGGGCTCCAAAATCACTGAAGATGGTGACTTCAGCCATGAAATTAAAAGACGCTTACTCCTTGGAAGAAAAGTTATGACCAACCCAGATAGCATATTCAAAAGCAGAGACATTACTTTGTCGACTAAGGTCTGTCTAGTCAAGGCTATGGTTTTTCCTGTGGTCATGTATGGATGTGATAGTTGGACTGTGAAGAAGGCTGAGCGCTGAAGAATTGATGCTTTTGAACTGTGGTGTTGGAGAAGACTCTTGAGAGTCCCTTGGACTGCAAGGAGATCCAACCAGTCCATTCTGAAGGAGATCAGCCCTGGGATTTCTTTGGAAGGAATGATGCTAAAGCTGAAACTCCAATACTTTGGCCACCTCATGCGAAGAGTTGACTCATTGGAAAAGACTCTGATGCTGGGAGGGATTGGAGGCATGAGGAAAAGGGGACAACAGAGGATGAGATGGCTGGATGGCATCACCGACTCGATGGACATGAATCTGAGTGAACTCCGAGAGTTGGTGATGGACAGGGAAGCCTGGCGTGCTGCGATTCACGGGGTCACAAAGAGTCGGACACGACTGAGCAACTGAACTGAACTGAATCTGGTGCAGCCCAAACACTGCCTTTCTTGCTAGGATTCAGGCTATGAACTGCATCTTAAAGATAAAAGACTCTGCTTGGATCCTAACACCAGCCACGTACTGTCTGCCTGTGGTCTTGTAAAGTCCCTCCCCCTAAGCAAGTGCCTGTGGTGGTAGAAATCAAGTCTCCAATTGCTCTGGTCCCTTCACTCTGGCAGGCTTCCCTCTGGGACAGAGTAATTATATGGTCACCCAGAATTCTGTCACCATTCTTTGAGGTCAATTTAACCTAAGGGAAACACATGCAAACTTACAGTGCAAGATGGTGGATATGCAGTTCACCATCCTGTTACCTTCTGTCTGTTCTCCAGTGGAGGAGGCACAAGTTTCTAGGCTCATGGATGCTCCCAGATTTCAGGGCACACATTTCAGGGCACACACCTCTCCAGGGAAACTTTTCACCATTCTATATACCAATGACTTCACGGGGATGAGTCCATGAGCTTCTGGCAGCATGGCATCTGGTCCCATCACTTCATGGAAAATAGATGGGGGAACAGTGGAAACACTGTCAGACTTTATTTTGGGGGGCTCCAAAATCAATGCAGATGGTGATTGCAGCCATGAAATTAAAAGACGCTTATTCCTTGGAAGGAAAGTTATGACCAACCTAGATAGCATACTCAAAAGTAGAGATATTACTTTGCCAACTAAGGTCTGTCTAGTCAAGGCTATGGTTTTTCCAGTAGTCATGTATGGATGTGAAAGTTGGATTGTGAAGAAGGCTGAGCACCGAAGAATTGATGCTTTTGAATTGTGATGTTGGAGAAGACTCTTGAGAGTCCCTTGGACTGCAAGGAGATCAACCAGTCCATCCTAAAGGAGATCAGTCCTGGGTGTTCTTTGAAAGGACTGATGCTAAAGCTGAAACTCCAATACTTTGGCCACCTCATGCAAAGAGTAGACTCATTGGAAAAGACTCTGATGCTGGGAGGGATTGGGGGCAGGAGGAGAAGGGGACAACAGAGGATGAGATGGCTGGATGGCATCACCGACTCGATGGACATGAGTCTGAGTGAACTCCGGGAGTTGGTGATGGAGAGGGAAGCCTGGCGTGCTGCAATTCATGGGGTCGCAAAGAGTACACGACTGAGCAACTGAAATGAACTGAACTGAAGCACTGAGCAGAAGAAGGAAGTGTCCTTTTCCCCTTCTTGTAGGTACCTCTAATCTTTCCCAATAATCTAGTTGAAGACTTCTTCTGTTAGCCTAATGTGGTAAGTAATCCTCCCTTCTTCTAGCTTGAGTAGAGACAAAATTCTCAAAGTCTGTCTATGTTGGAAGTTCACATGGCAGGACTTAGAACTATGGTCTGCTTTGTCTTCAGAAGAGATTTTGTACTTCTACAATAATACTCCTAATTTGTTGCCCTTGGTTGGTACATAAATTCAAAGATTAATGGAGCGGAGGAAAGTACAGACTGAACTTGGCATTTTTCAAGTGATGCATGTATATCACTCAGCATTTTGTGTGAGGATCCATAGTGCCTATTGGGTACATTTTAGAGAAATTATTAAATCAGTTTCAAAATATAATAAAATATATTAAAATGTAAATTTCTCTTATAGTCATGCTACTTTTATGTGACAACTAGATTCTTAATGTTTGTGTTTTATTTTGTTTGTTTGTTTGCTTTCCCTTCCAAGGTTGGAATGGCAGCTTTGGAGGAAGGAAAATGCATAAGATTTTAAGTGAGATAAATCCAGATTAAACAGTCTATACTTCTGCTCATTTACTAAATTAACCTCAGCTCTCTGAGCCTCTCATTTGTTATTTGGAGACAATCATATTTATTTTGAAAGATTTTTATAGCGATGAAAGATTAGATATGGTGCTTAGCATAGCTTCAGGGAAGAGACACTCAACAAACTGCAGTTCAGTTCAGTTCAGTTCAGTTCAGTCGTTTAGCTGTGTCTAACTCTTTGCGACCACATGAATCACAAAAGCCAGGCCTCCCTGTCCATCACCAACTCCCAGAGTTCACCCAAATTCATGTCCATCGAGTCAGTCATGCAATCCAGGCATCTCATCCTCTGTCGATCCCTTCTCCTCCTGCCGCCAATCCCTCCCAACATCAGAGTCTTTTCCAATGAGTCAACTCTTCACATGAGGTGGCCAAAGGATTGGAGTTTCAGCTTTAGCNTGCTTCATTCTGTACTCCAAGGCCAAATTTGCCTGTTACTCCAGGTGTTTCTTGACTTCCTATTTTTGCATTCCATTCCCCTATAATGCAAAGGACATCTTTTTTGGGTGTTAGTTCTAAAAGGTCTTGTAGGTCTTCATAGAACCATTCAACTTCAGTTTCTTCAGCACTACAGGTTGTGGCATAGACTTCGTGATAATAAATGGTTTGCCTTGGAAACAAACAGAGATCATTCTGTTGTTTTTGAGATTGCATCCAAGTATTACATTTCGGACCCTTTGTTGACCATGATGTCTACTCCATTTCTTCTAAGGAATTCCTGCCCACAGTAGTAGATATAATGGTCATCTGAGTTCAATTCACCCATTCCCATCCATTTTAGTTCGCTGATTCCTAGAATGTCAGCGTTCACTCTTGTCATCTCCTGTTAGAGCATTTCCAATTTGCCTTGATTCATGGACCTGACATTCCAGGTTCCTATGCAATTTGCTCTTTATAGCATCAGACCTTGCTTCTATCACCAGTGACATCCACAGCTGGTACTGTTTTTGCTTTGGTTCCATCCCTTCATTCTTTCTGGAGTTACTTCTCCACTGATTTCCAGTAGCATTTTGGGCACCTACCAACCCTGGGAGTTCCCCTTTGTATCATATCATTTTGCCTTTTCATACTGTTCATGGNCAGACCTTGCTTCTATCACCAGTGACATCCACAGCTGGTACTGTTTTTGCTTTGGTTCCATCCCTTCATTCTTTCTGGAGTTACTTCTCCACTGATTTCCAGTAGCATTTTGGGCACCTACCAACCCTGGGAGTTCCCCTTTGTATCATATCATTTTGCCTTTTCATACTGTTCATGGAGTTCTCAAGGCAAGAATACTGAAGTGGTGTGCCATTCCCTTCTCCAGTGGACCACATTCTGTCAGACCACTCCACCACGACCCTCTCATATTGGGTGGCCCCACTCGGCATGGTTTAGTTTCATTGAGTTAGATAAGGCTGTGGTCCATCTGATCAGATTGGCTAGTTTTGTGTGATTATCGTTTCATTGTGTCTCCCCTTTGATGCCCTCTTGCAACACCTACCATCTTACTTGGGTTTCTCTTACCTTGGTCGTGGGGTATCTCTTCACGGCTGCTCCAGCAAAGCACAGCCACTGCTCCTTACCTTGGACGAGGGTATCTCCTTACGGCCACCCTCCTGACCCTGAACATGGAGTAGCTCCTTTGACCCTCCTGGGCCCATGCTGCCATCGCTCCTTGGACGTGGGGTTGCTCCTCTCAGCTGCCGCCAAAGTGCAGCTAGTGCCAATTATCACTATAAAAGTATATAGAGTTTTTACTTAGTTGAAATATAATGTAAGCTATGCTTTGAGTTCTAATTTTATTTTTAATCTAGATTTGTTTCAAAATGCTTTCATGTATTATACAATAATCATACTTTTTATTTCAGTGACTGTAGACTATTCCAACATATTGGTACTTTATAATTTATAAGCATTCTCTTCCCTGATGACTCAAACAGTAAAGAATCTGCCTACAATTCAGGAGACCCAGGTTAAATTCCTGAGTCAGAAATGTCCCCTGGATAAAGAAGTGGCTAACTACTCCAATATTCTTTCCTGGAGAATTCCAGGGACAGAGGAGCCTGGCAGGCTACATAATGTTCATGGGGTTTCGAAGAGTCAGACACAACTGAGCAACTAACACTTGAAGGGAATATGCTATGCACAGGCCTGTACTATAATTAATGGAGCTTCTTTGAAAAATAAGAATGACTTTCTCATCACCACCAGGCAAAGGGCTGGGAGCAGTAAAATGTACATCTTGGAAGACATCTTGAAAGCAAGATGTCGAAGTACTGATGTCAGTGATGGAAAATCACTAGTGACTATTCCATGACCAGAGCCTTCAGGGAGTTGCTGAGAAAGGACGTCACTAGCTGCAACCCAGATAATCATGATGGTGTGATCACTCATCTAGAGCCAGACATACTGGAATGTGAACTCAAGTGGGCCTTAGGAAGCATCACTATGAACAAAGCTAGAGGAGGTAATAGAATTCCAGTTGAGCTTTTTCAAATCCTGAAATATGATGCTATGAAAGTGCTGCACTCAATATACCAGCAAATTTGGAAAACTCAGCAGTGGCCACAGGACTGGAAAAGGTCAGTTTTCATTCCAGTCCCTAAGAAAACAATCTCGAAAGCGACGTCGCTCATTCCTGTCCAACTCTTTGCTGCCGCATGGACAGTAGCCTACCAGGCTCCTTCATCCATGGGATTTTCCAAGCAAGGGTACTCAAGTGGGTTGCCATAAGAAAGGCAAAGCTTAGAACCTAGGACAATTGAGGAATTGTTGATACACTCTCAGGATAGCAGAATCTTGTGTTTCCCCAAATAAACTGTGCAGAATCTTTAAAAAAAAAGAAAGGCAAAACCAAAGAATGCTCAAAATACTACACAATTGCACTCATTTCACATGCTAGTAAAGTAATGTTCAAAATTCTCCATGCCAGGCTTCAACAATACATGAACTTCCAGATGTTCAAGCTGGTTTTAGAAAAGGCAGAGGAACCAGAACTCAAATTGCCAACATCTGCTGGATCATTGAAAAGGCAAGAGAGTTCCAAAAAAACATCTATTTCTGCTTTGTTGACTATGCCAAAACCTTTGACTGTGTGGATCATAATAAACTGGAAAATTCTGAAAGAGATGGGAATTCCAGACCATCTAACTTGCCTCTTGAGTAATCTGTACGCAGGTCAGGAAGCAACAATTAGAACTGGACATGGAACAACAGACTGTTTCCAAATAGGAAGAGGAATACGTCAAGGCTGTATATTGTCACCCCACTTATTTAACTTCTATGCAGAGTACATCATGAGAGACAGTGGGCTGGAAGAAGCACAAGCTGGAATCAAGATTGCCAGGAGAAATATCAACAACCTCAGATATGCAAATGATACCACCCTTATGGCAGAAAGTGAAGAACCTCTTGATGGAAGTGAAAATGGAGAGTGAGAAAGTTGGCTTAAAGCTCAACATTCAGAAAATGAAGATCATGGCATCTGGTCCTATCACTTCATGGGAAGTAGATTGGGAAACAATGGAAACAGTGGCTGACTTTATTTTGGGGGGCTCCAAAATCACTGCGGATGGTGACTGCAGCCATGAAATTAAAAGACACTTACACCTTGGAAGAAAAGTTATGACCAACATAAACAACATATTAAAACCAGAGATATTACTTTGCCGATAAAGATCTGTTTAGTCAAAGTTATGGTTTTTCCAGTGGTCATGTATAGTCCAGAGTTGGACTATAAAGAAAACTGAGTGCTGAAAAACTGATGCTTTCAAACTATGATGTTGGAGAAGACTCTTGAGAGTCCCTTGGACTGCAAGGAGATCCAATCAGTCCATCCTAAAGGAAATCAGTCAGGAATATTCATTGTAAGGACTGATGTTGAAGCTGACATTTCAATACTTTGGCTGCCCGATGTGAAGAGCTGACTCATTTGAAAAGATTCTGATGCTGGGAAAGATTGAAGGCAAGAGGAAAAGGGGCTGACAGAGGATGAGATTGTTGGATGGCGTCACGGACTCAATGGACATGAGTTTGAGTAAACTCTGGGAGTTGGTGATGGACAGGGAGGCCTGTCGTGCTGCAGTCCATAGGATCACAAAGAGTTGGACATGACTGAGCGATTGAACAACAACAAGCCTCTGTGAAGTAACATTGGCGGAGAGTTAAGAGAGAGATCTGGAGATGCAAAAGAGAACTAGATCACATAAGGCTTTCAGGTTTCTGGGCCTGGTTTTTTTTTTTCTGCTAGTACTGTGGACTGGTTTCTGCCCACCAACCTCTCCTTACCCACCACCACTCATGTGTTAAAACCCTCTTATGTGCTTGTATTTGGAGATTGGGTCACTAGGAGGTAAGAAAAGCTAAATTTGGTCATAAAGCATGTGTGCATTACTTCATTCGTGTCTAACTCTTTAGCCACCCTATGGGCTGTAGCCCACCAGTCTCCTCTGTCCTTGGGATTCTCCAGGCAGGAATAATGGAGTGGATTGTCATTTTCTCCTCCAAGGGATCTTCCTGACCCAGGAACTGAACCCAAGTCTCCAGCATCTACTGCATGCGGGTTCCACCACTAGCCCCACCCTAATTCTCTAGGACTGGGGTCTTAGAAGAAGAGGAAGAGACCTCACTCTGTGTGTGTGTGTGTCCACTACACAGGAAAACCCACGTGATGACTCACTTGGCAAAAAAGGCAGATGCTGCAAGCCAAGAAGTGAGCTCTCATCAGGAATCAGGTTAGTCAGCACTTTGATTTGGGAATTCTAGCCTCCAGAACTGTAGAAAAAATTAACTCCTGTTGTGTATGCCACCCAGTCTATGGTATATTGTTATGGCAGCCCAAGCTGACTAGTAGAGCATGTCATACAAGTCGCCACTGAAAGCTGCATGTGAGGGAATGACGGGATCTGAGATGAGCCAGGAAGCTGCTATGACGGAAGCAAAGGAGTCAAAAGGGAGAGTCCAGAAGATACAACAGAAAGGTAAGGGAGTTGCAAATTTATCCAAGACCAGGGAAACCATTATAAGGGGGATTCGGGGCCAGGAAATAACAAGACTTAATTCAGTGGTTGAAAAAAATTACTCTAGCTGGGCTGAGGGTGGAGGATGGAGGGAGGAGTGGGTGAAGTGACAAGAGGAGGAGAGGAAATCGTAATAAAGCAAGAAATGATAGGATTTGGACCAGAGCATTAGCAGTGGGTCATGAAAAGTAGTCAGACTTTAGATACACTGCAAAGGGAAAACAAGCAGGATTTATGAATGAGTTATATGTGAAGTCTGATAGGAAGAACAGGAGAATAACTCCAAGTGTTTGGTTTGAGCAACTGGAACAATGACCTAGGAAATGGAGAATATGAAGAAGGCTGAAGCAAAGTGGGGGACTTTTTGCAGGGAGGTGGGGGAGAGCAGTAGTTGAGTTTTGGACATTTTGGATTAGGATGTCTATTACATCCACGTGAGATGTTGAAGTTGAATATAAGTCTGGAGTTTGAAAGAGAGATCAGAGCCTTAGTTATAAACATGGAAATTTTCAGTCCACCGATGATATTTAATACCATTTGAGGCATGAGCATCACCAAGAGAGTTACTATAAAAGAGATCTGTGGACTGAGCTTGAGATAATATTACCCTCTTTTCCCACTATCTTCCCCACTCCCACCCTCTCCAAGCTCCACTGAGAGCAGTGATTCCTGGCAGTCATTTGGTTCAATATAAATCATCCTAGTCCTGCCCACTCCACGGTCTATTCTGCCTGTGAGTTGGGCCAATGGTAAGCATCTTATCTAAAATGGATAGATTCCCTATGACAGGACATTTTAAATGGTACTGAAAAAAAAGTCTTTCCTATTGCTTAACCTACAACACTTAAGTTTGAAGTTTAGTCAATGGTTTATACTCTCCTTATGCACTGGAGGAGAAAAAGGGAAAAAAAAAAAAAAAAGGAGATATGTATAAAGTACTGAAACCAGACTTCCCTGGTGGTCCAGTGGTTAAGATTCTGTGCTTCCAATGCAGGTGGCATAGATTCAATCCTTGGTTGGGTAACAGATTTCATAAGGTGCGTGGTGTGGGAAAAAAAGTACCCAGGACTTTTTCTCTATGTCCTTGTATCCCCTTTTTGTAGCTAGCTTAACTAAATTGCATTCAGAGTAAAACCAACTTCCTTAATTCTCAAGAGTTATCTTCAGTACTCCCTGCTGCTGCTACTGCTGCTAAGTCACTTCAGTCATGTCCGACTCTGTGTGACCCCATAGATGGCAGCCCACCAGGCTCCCCCTTCCCTGGGATTCTCCAGGCAAGAACACTGGAGTGGGTTGCCATTTCCTTCTCCAATGCATGAAAGTGAAAAGTCAAAGGGAAGTCGCTCAGTCGTGTCTGACTCTTCGCGACCACACGGACCGCAGCCTACCAGGCTCCTCTGTCCATGGGATTTTTCAGGCAAGAGTACTGGAGTGGGGTGCCATCGCCTTCTCCGCAGTACTCCCTGAGGTGCCCAAGATCCCCTCTGCTAGCCCTACAAAACAAGATCCTATCTTATAGGATCTCCCAATTAAGCTGACACTTCTGAAGAAGAAAGGCAGTCCCAGAGATCTCAGGTATTAGAATCATAGTTACTATGATTAGGTTCTACCCACTGTTAAATTATTGACCAAATGCATACACAACACATTTTTTTTTAATGCTATTATCACTGCTTTCAAAATAACCACATTCACTGGGAAGCTGATTCATCAAAATTTTTAGATTTGGCACACTTATTCCATCCTGTGTGTGTTAGTTGCTCAGTCCTGTTCAACTATGTGACCCCATGGACTGTATCCCACCAGTCTTCTCTGCTTTTTCCAGGCTTCTCTGTCCCTGGGGTTCTCCAGACAAGCATACTAGAGTGGATTGCCATTCCCTCCTCCAGGGGATCTTCCCAACCCAGGGATTGAACCTGGGTCTCCTGCATTGCAGGCAAACCCTTTACCATCTGAGCCACAAGGGAAGCCTCTATTCCATCCTCATAGGGTTCAAATCCAGCATGGCCCACAGTTGCACAAAATGAAAAGCAAGGCCCAAGAACAGATGCTCGATGCTTTAGTCACTACGTCATGTCCAACTCTTTGTGACCCCATGGACTGTATACTCAGTGCCTAGTGCCGAACATGGGCTTCCCTCATAGCTCAGTTGGTAAACAATCCACCTGCAATCGAACCAGGAGACCCTGGTTTGATTCCTGGGTTGGGAAGATCCATTGAAGAAGAAATAGGCTACCCATCTGGGTATTCTTGGGCTTCCCTTGTGGCTCAGCTGGTAAAGAATCCACCTGCAATGCAGAAGACCTGGGTTTGATCCCTGGGTTGGGAAGATCCCCTGGAGAAGGGAAAGGCTACCCACTCCAGTATTCTGGCCTGGAGAATTCCATAGACTATACAGTCCATGGGGTCGCAAAGAGTTGGACACGACTGAGCGACTTTCACTTTCACTTCAGTGCCTAATATACAGAACACATTCAACAAATATTTGTTAAATATATTTGTTGAATATTTGTTGAGCCAGGGAAAACTAAAGGGAGCTATGTAAATAGCTAGAATACCATCGCTGAAGAAAAGGCTCTGTGTCTGTTGTTATATGACCCCTGATATTTATAAAAACTCTTTTGGCTACATGTCTGATATTGACTTCAGATTCATGTTAAATCCCTCTAGCTTCTCCTTCTAACCAGTATTCTCTTGTGTCTAGTGCTTCAGCACTGAAACCTTGATTGTGATCCTGATGCCTAGATTTCTTCCCTGCATTCTCCTCCAGCTTCTCAGTGCCAGCTAGTCAGCAGAATTAAACAGATCCCCAAATGGACCATGCTCTTCTTACCTCACTGACTTGTCACAAGCTCTTCTTTAGCCTGAAATACCTTCTTTCCTACTTAGTCTTCTTAGTTAACCCACATGCATGTGAATGCTCAGTCGTTCAGTCATGTTCTATTCTTTGGAACTCCATGGACTACTGCCTACCAGGCTCCTCTGTCCATGGAATTTTCCAGGCAAGAATACTAGAGCACGTTGCCATCTCCTATTTCAGGGGATCTTCCCAACCCAGGGATCGAAATTGAGTCTCTTGTGTCTTCTGCATTGGCAGGTGGATTCTTTACCACTAAGCCACTTGAGAAGCTCCAGTGGACCCACACTGGCTCTTTAACTTCTTTTGTCACCTATAGGAAGCCTGCCTTAATCTCTCAGGTAACATTAGATTCTCTTTCCTCTGTGTTCTGGCAGAGTCTTACTCAAAGAGAAATTCTCACATGACCATTTATCCACTCTTAAATCTCCTTCTATGACTCAACAGTTCCCATGAGGAAAGGACAATGGTCCATTTGTCTGTGTATCTAAGAGCTGAACAGGGTCCCTGGAACAGAGAGGATACTACAGGGAATAATGAACGAACGAACCTTAACTACTGAAGCCAACCATTCTGCAAACTAAGCAGTTAGCAAAATGGAGTCTGTTTAAATAGAAAAAGGCTGCAATCACAAGGGCCAGTGAAAACACTATTCAAAGAAGCAGGAGTAGGACCATTCCAAGCTACATTCAGCTGGATGGTGGCATCAACCCTGTATGTGCTAAAATGTTGGCCAGAGGGTTTATAGCATAAGAACCACTGAGCAGTCAGTGGATAGATGAATAGCCTACTTGGATAAACTGATGGCCTTTACTCTTCTTTAGCACTTCTAGGAGCACAAGAGTAATAATACCTGGGCTTTCCAAGGTTCTGCCAGGAAGCATTCTCAAGATTTTCAGCATCTAAGGTCATCTTTTCCTTTTTTTAAGAACTTTATCTCTAACCTGTGAAAGTAGAAAACTTTTCTACCCTTTAATTGTTATATATAACCCATGAGAACAAAAGGGCACACATAGAAGTGTATAAAGTACACAATGTAATTAGAAAACAAAGTTCCAGGTAACTACAACCCAGATCAGGAAAGACAAGACCCTGCCAACACCCACCCCCCTTACAAAGACCCTTTCCTATTCACACTGCCTTTTCAACCCCTTCTTAGTGGTGATCTCCATTGTGACTTACAGCAATCACTTCCTTACTTTTATTTATAATTTTATCATTTGTGTACCTGTATTAGTTTCCTATTGTTGCTGTAGCAAATGACCACATACTTGGAGGTTTAAAACAGTACAAATTGATCATTTTAGAGTTCTGTAAATTACAAGTCCAGTGCAAATCTTGCTGAATAAAGTCAAGGTATCAGCCGGGCTGTGTTCTTTTCTGGAAGCTCTCAGGGAAAATCTCCTTGACTCTCCAGCTTCTAGCAGCTGTCCAAATTCTTTGACTGCAGCTCCCTTCCTCCTTCTTCAAATGAGCAGTGTACCATCTCTCTGTCCTCCTTCCAAAGAGATTCCATACATCTCTTTCTCTGGCTCTCAATTTTCACTTCAAAAGACCCTTTTGATTATATCCAGTCTACCTAGATAATCCAGGATAATCTGCCCCATCTCAAGACAGCTACCTTTGAGAAGCTACCTTGGAAGGTACCTTTTGACACATAAAGTAACATATTTACAAATTCTGGGAAAACAGATGGACATCTTTGGGACTGGGGAAGAATTATTATGCCTACCACAGAAGCCATCCCCAAATCCATGGTTTAGTGTTACCTGTTTTGTACTTTACAAAAAATGGAAACAGTCTCTTTGTATTCAATCATATCTAGATATCTTTTCTCAACATTACATTTGTAAGATTCATCCACATTCCCTGTATCTGTAGTTCATTTTCATTGTATGAACATACAATTAATAAGCATCTGTGTTATTTCTAGTCTGAAAGCCATTATAAAAGATACTACAAGCATATTCAACTTGACAAGGTAATGAAAAATGGTTTTCCAAAGTAATTATTTGTCATGTTCTTTGTAGACCGGGACGTGGAGACTGGAGTCGATAAGAAGAAGGACGCAGGGGACCCAAGTCTCAAGTGAAACAAGGGTACTTTATTTGCAGAAATGCATGCTTATATATCTTCAATAAAATCATTACTCAACCATTAAAAAGAATGAAATTCCACCAGTTGCAACAAAATGGATAGTCCTAAAAGATCACTGAAGGGAGTCCAAGCAGGTGCCCTTTCCCATGATCTCAGTCCTGAGAACTGCGTGCAGCTCTGCTCATTCCTGTTACCCAGGAACTGATAAGAAACAGAGAGTCCTTGAGAAATGGCACATAAAGAAAGAAAAAACATATTGGATTCCTTAAAGTTGAACGTCCCCTAACAGTTATTCAAATCTCCTCATTCAACATGTTATTGTCAAATTTTCAATTTTCACCAATTGAGTGGGTTCAGTTGAGTTCAGTTCAGTTCAGTCTCTCAGTCGTGTCCAACTCTTTGTGACCCCATGAACTACAGCATGCCAGGCCTCCCTGTCGATCACCAACTCCCGGAGTTCACACAGACTCATGCCCATCGAGTCAGTGATGCCATCCAATCATCTCATCCTCGGTCGTCCCCTTCTCCTCCTGCCCCCAATCCCTCCCAGCATCAGAGTTTTTCCAATGAGTCAACTGTACACAGTAGCATATCCTTGTGGTTTCCATTTACATTTTTGTGATTAATAATGAGAGAGCATATTTTCATATGTTTGTTGGTCATTTGAATTTCTTCTTCAGGAAGAAACTGTCTGTACATTTAGTCTCCTCCTCCCACTCCCCCCACCCCCACCCCCC
>SJYA01000576.1:57946-125305 GCA_006410615.1 Neotragus moschatus | reverse complement strand
TCTTCCCTCTCCCCCCCCCCCCCCCCCCCTTTTTTTTTCCAGTTAAGAACTTCTCTTCTGGATCTTCTGGGGCTCTTTTTTTTTTTTTTTTTTTCTTTTTTAAAAAAAATTATTTCTTGGCTGCATTGGTTCTTTATTCCCGTGCAAGGGATTTCTCTAGTTGCAATGAGTGGGGCTATTTCCATTGCAGTGTGTGGGCATCTCACTGTGGTGGCTTCTCTTGTTGAGGAGCACAGGCTCTAGGGCATGCAGGTTTCAGTAGTTCTGGTGTACAGGCTTAGTTGCCCCAAGGCATCTGGGATCTTCCTGGACCAGGGATTGAACTGGTATTCCCTGTATTGCAAAGTGGATTCTTAACCACTGGACCACCAGAAGCCATAGCTCATTCTTTTTTAACTAGGTTTTTTTTTTTTTTTTTTTTTTAAATTTACAGAAGGCCATATCTTTTAGATACAAATGCTTGTCAGTTTTAAGTCTTTAAATATTTTATCAAATTTTGTGTCCTTTTAAATCAAATTTAACATTTATGGTGAGTGTTTTCTATTGCTTTTCTTTTTTTTTTTTTTTTCCTAAACTTTCCCAATGCTGAGGTCATAAAGATTTACTTTTATATCACCTAAAAGCTTTCTAGTTTTGCTCACCATGGTTGGGTCAATAATACTCCTAAAATTGAATTTTGGTATGATGCCATGTAGGGGTTCAATTTTATTTCATTTTTTATGGCTATGCAATTGACCCAGTACTATTTATTAAATGGATCAATTCTGCAGTGCCAACTATCTCACAAATCAAGTGCCCATATATATACAAGTCTATGCCTAAATTTTTTATTCTATATCATTGTTCCCATTCTCTACATAGCATTAACACCACACTATTATAATAACCATAGTTTTATAATAAATAATGATACCTAAAGACAGAAGAAAAAGAAATGCAAAAAGGCAAAATGGTTGTCTGATGAGGCTTTACAAATACCCGAGAAAAGAAGAGAAGCTAAAGGCAAAGGAGAAAAGGAAAGATATACCCATTTGAATGCAGAGTTCCAAAGAATAGCAAGGAGAGATAAGAAAGCCTTCCTCAGCAATCAATGCAAAGAAATAGAGGAAAATAATAGAATGGGAAAGACTAGAGATCTCAAGAAAATTAGAGATACCAAGGGAAAATTTCATGCAAAGATGGGCACAATAAAGGACAGAAATATTATGGACCTAACAGAAGCAGAAAATATTAAGAAGAGGTGGCAACAATACACAGTAGAACTATATAAAAAAGATCTCCATGACCCAGATAACTGCGATGGTGTGATCACTCACTTAGAAGCCAGACATCCTGAAATGTGAAGTCAAGCAGACCTTAGGAACAAAGTTAGTGGTGATAATGGAATTCCAGTGGAGCTATTTCAAATCCTGAAAGATGATGCTGTAAAAGTGCTGCACTCAATATGCCAGCAAATTTGGCAAACCCAGCAGTGGCCACAGGACTGGAAAAGGTCAGTTTTCATTCCAATCCGAAAGAAAGGGAAGGCCTAAGAATGTTCAAACTGCAGCACAATTGCACTCATCTCATACTCAAGTTTAGTAATGCTCAAAATTCTCTAAGCCAGGCTTCAGCAATATGTGAACCATGAACTTCCAGATCTCCAAGCTTGTTTTAGAAAATGCAGAGGAACCAGAACTCAAATTGCCAACATCTGCTGGATCATCGAAAAAGCAAAAAAGTTCCAGAGAAACATCTATTTCTGCTTTATTGACTATGCCAAAGCCTTTGACTGTGTGGATCACAATAAACTGTGGATAATTCTGAAAGAGATGGGAATATTAGAGCACCTAACCTGCCTCTTGAGAAACCTATATGCAGGTCAGGAAGCAACAGTTAGAACTGGACATGGAACAACAGGCTGGTTCCAAATAGGAAAAGGAGTACATCAAGGCTGTATATTGTCACCCTGCTTATTTAACTTCTATGCAGAGTACATCATGAGAAATGCTGGGCTGGAAGAAGCACAGGCTGGAATCAAGATTGCCAGGAAAAATATCAATAACTTCAGATATGCAGATGACACCACCCTTATGGCAGAAAGTGAAGAGGAACTCAAAAGCCGCCTGATGACAGTGAAAGTGGAGAGTGAAAGAGTTGGCTTAAAGCTCAACATTCAGAAAATGAAGATCATGGCATCTGGTCCCATCACTTCATGGGAAATAGATGGGGAAACAGTGGAAACAATGTTAGACTTTAATTTTTGGGACTCCAAAATCAGTGCAGATGGTGACCGCAGCATTGAAATTAAAAAACGCTTACTCCTTGGAAGGAAAGTTATGACCAACCTAGATAGCATATTGAAAAGCAGAGACATTACTTTGCCAACTAAGGTCCGTCTAGTCAAGGCTATGGTTTTTCCAGTGGTCATGTATGGATGTGAGAGTTGGACTGTGAAGAAAGCTGAGTGCCAAAGAATTGATGCTTTTGAGCTGTGGTGTTGGAGAAGACTGTTGAGAGTCCCTTGGACTGCAAGGAGATCCAACCAGTCCATTCTGAAGGAGATCGGCCCTGGGATTTCTTTGGAAGGAAGAATGCTAAAGCTGAAACTCCAGTACTTTGGCCACCTCATGCAAAGAGTTGACTCATTGGAAAAACTCTGATGCTGGGAGGGATTGGTGACAGGAGGAGAAGGGGACGACAGAGGATGAGATGGCTGGATGGCATCACTGACTCAATGGACATGATTCCGAGTGAACTCCGGGAGTTGGAGCTGGACAGGGAGGCCTGGGGTGCTGGAATTCATGGGGTCGCAAAGAGTCAGACACAACTGAGCAACTGAACTAGGCACTTCCCTATGTAAGGGAAACCTTTCCAGGGTGTTATCCGACATTCTCACATTCAGAAATGAATTGTCCAAGGAGACACATGTACTGACAAAGCAAGAGACTTTACCGGAAAGGGGCACCCAGACAGGGAGCAGCAGTGTAAGGAAACCCAGAAGAGCTACTCTGCCATGGTTGTCAGTCTCAGGCTTTATGATAACAGGGCTAGTTTCCAGGCTGTGTCTGGCTAATTGTGCTGATTCAGGGTCCTTCCTGGTGGCACACACATGGCTCAGCTAGGATAGAGTTCAGTGAGGACTCCGGGGTCTTGGCAGTGAAACTGTGCAACTCAAAATGGGACTTGAACCATGTGCCAGGACTCAAATCTGACCAAAACCCAGACTGAGACTTGAACCCCTGACCTTTAAATTGAGATCATACACCTGGTCTCACAACTTAATGAAATTCAGGTTTTTGATGTCTCCTTGCAGAATGAATTCAGTGAGAAACAGTACTATGTGAGAAGTGGATTTATTTAGAAAGACATACACTCCACAGAGTGGGGGTCATGTCAGAGGCAAGAGGCCCTGGAATACGGGGTGGTTACCTTTTATGTGGTGGGTAATTTCATAGGCTAATTAGTGGGAGTATTTTGGGAAAGGGCTGGAGATTTCCAGAAATTGAGCCACTGTTCCCTTTTTGATCTTTGTTGGTTAATCTCTGAACTGTCTGGGCACTGATGGGTATGTCACTTAGTTTATGCTAATGTATTACAATGAGTGTATAATGAGGCACAAAGTCCACTGAAAGTCAAATCTTCCGCCATCTTGGAGCTAGTTGGTGCTAACCAATCTTTGTCAAGTCCGGTGGCTATGTCTTTTAAAGGTTGTGCCATTACCCCTTCCCTCCCATTTCAGGAGGATACGTAGAGTGGCATCTCTTCTCTTGTTTTGACCTTTCCCAAATTCTTCCAGTTGGTGGTAGCTTGTTAGTTCCCTGTTTCTTACCAAGACCTCCTGTTGTAAGATAACTCATGCAAGTGGTTACTATCTTGTCTGCCCAGGGTGGGTAGTTTCGGTCAGTGATTCCCCTAACATAAGAACCATGCACATTCTCATAAACTTATGTTTGGTTTTCTTTATTGATCTGTTTCTGGCCAGTCTAATTTACAGGGCCACAGCTAAAGAATCTAAGAGAGTGGGAAGAAAAATACTTTTTTCCTCTCTCCCACCTGTGGTAGCTCTGGCTTTGGCTTCTTTTCCTCTGGGTCTCCAAATCTAGCTGCTATAGTTTCAGCTTCTGCAGCCTGACCCTAGTACATAGGAAAATTAGAAAAGATGTTCACCAGATGCTTGTTAAAAATGGTAAGGCAGATTTTATTCAAACTACTGCAGTATAAATAGAGAGACCTTGCTATAGAACTGAGTTCAGCTCTAAATACAGCAAAGACAACTGAGGATTTATAACCAAAAAGCAGAATGAAAGAATAGAGAATGGAAAAGTACTAAGAGGATAAGAATGGGGGACTACTTACTCAACTAGTAGGGGGAATTCTTGCTTAACTGGCCTAATAGAATTTTTCTTAAAGGCAGACCAAGGGCTTAGCTATCAAGATGAGGACTGCAGAATTTGATCAGCTGTGAAGGATTATCACTAGACTAATTTAACAGGATTCTTGTTAAAACTGGGCTTAGCAGGCCAAAGACTTAGAAGACCAAGTGGAGAACTAGTCAAAAATAAGTTCAAAAGAAACCATAACTCGACTCTAATAATACTGCCTTTGTTCCTCCAGCTGTGGAGGCATTGTTGCTTCTTTTTTTTTTTAATTTAAATTTTTATTTTTTAGTTTGTTTTGCTTTATAATACTGTACTCATTTTGCTATACATTGACATGAATCAGCCACGAGTGTATATGAGCTCCCAATCCTTACCCCCCTCCCCCCTTCCACCCCACACCATGCCTCTGGATCATCCCCACGCATCAGTCCCAAGCATCCTGCATCCTGCATCGAATTGTTGCTTCTTGCTGCTGCTAGTCTCTGAGTTACCTCACCAGCCCTTGGTTTCTCAACTCTCCATCACATGTGTAATCAAACTCCTGCATTACATTCCTTTTATTTTGTTGTTATGCTTGTTTATAAAGTTTAACATACCTACAGAAAAGTACAAAATCCTAGGCTTGATGAATTTTCACCAAGTGAAAACACCTCCATGTAATCATCATCCAGATCAAGAATCATAAACATGATCAACATCACAGAAAACCCTCACTGGTCCTTTTGCAGTCACAGTTCTGCTAAGGTTATCCTTCTAAGGCCATAAATTAACTTCACCCATCTTTTTATTTTATATAAATTGAAGATTACATTATGTACTTTTCTTGTGTCTGACTTCCTGGCCCAGAAATATACCTGTAAGATTTAGCATTGTGTCTACTTGTAGTTTGTTCAGTCTAGTTGCTATATAGTATAGAATTGTGTGAATACATCAATTAGCCATCCTCTGGGTCATGAATATTTGAGTAGTTTCCAGGTTTGGGCTTGAATAGTGCTGCTATAAACACTCTTGTACATTTATTTTGGCAACCATACTGTGCATTTCTCTTGAGAATGTACATCTAGGAGTGCAGCTGCTGAAATCACAGATATGCTTATGTGCGATTTAGCGTATTCTGCTGATTTTACTAAAGTGGCTATACCAATTTACATTTCCATCAGCAGTGATGAAAGTTCCAATTGCTCCACTTCCTCACCAGTACTTGGTATTGCCTCCCTTTTTCATTTTAACCATTTTTATGTGTATGTAGTAGCATTGCATCATGATTTAAATGTGCATTTGTCTCATAACTAATGAAGTTGACCACCTATGTAAATGATCTCATTTCAAATTCTTATTTCTTCAGTTTTAAATATACATTAAAAAATACATAGAAAAAGTTCCTTTTTCTTACTTGATTCATATACCTAAAATGTGGGATAATAAATTTGTTGTTGTATTTTCCTTCTTTTCTCCCATTCCATTTCTACTGCTGATAGTAGTCAATTTTACCTTTCCTAGCTTATCTGCTATTTTAATGCTTATAATTTTCTTACTTGGTTTGTCATCTTTAAATTGTGTGCGTGACTCCTAGTGAACATGGATAAGGTGGTCACTAAGCTTACACTACTTCACAATTTCTGTCCCCTCTTCCCCGCCAGTATTCTTGGGGTTCCCTTGTGGCTCAGCTGGTAAAGAATCGCCATGCAGGAGACCTGAGTTTGATCCTTGGGTTGGGAAGATCTCCTGGAGAACGGAAAGGCTATCCACTCCAGTATTCTGGCCTGAAGAATTCTGTGCACGATCCATGGGGTCGCAAAGAGTCAGACACAACTGAGTGACTTTCATTTCTCACTTACTCTCCTAAGTTTAGGTAGTTATATTATTTTCAGAATTTTAGAGTATTTTAGGGTATGCCAATTACATATGTCTTATGAAGTGAAAGTGTTAGTAGTTCAGTCGTGTCTGATTCTTTGCAACCCCATGGACTGTAGCCCACCAGGCTTCTCTGTCCATGGGATTCTCCAGGCAGGAATACTGGAGTGGGCTGCCATTCCCTCCTCCAGGGGATCTTCCCCACCCAGGGATAGAACCCATGTCTCTTAAGTCTCCTGCATTGGCGGGTGGGTTGTTTACCGTCTGAGCCATAGTTTCACTGAAAATGTAATTTATAGGGCTTGTTTTATTCTCCTGTTGTGTTTCTTATTATTCTCAGAAATAGAAGGGCAAGTATGTGACTTACATAGCCATGTTTATATTGAAAGTCCAGAAATAGAGGTTTTGAAGGAAACTGAAGGTCAAGTTTCAAAATAAAGGAGTGAGGAAAAAGGGAATTTTAAGTTGTATTTTTCTGACAATATGTTAGGCCTGACAATGTATTCTATGAAAAGATGAGATTAATATCTCCAATAAAGTCAATGTGAGTTTTTTGGTGCCCTTGAGGGTAGCTTTTGTGAAAAGATTACTTCAGAGGTCACTTCTGTTTTCAAATTCAATATTTATTTTTTAAAGCTACAAATTCAAAAAATGAGCTGTTTCTTAGACCTAAATTTGTAAATCTTATCATGCTATTTATAAATCCACAAATTTAAGCAATTACTTAAGGATTTTTAAAAAACATTTAATATTGTAATCATTTTAACTGCCCTTTTACAATCAGTATATTTCACTTTTTAAAAAAGGATTTCAACTGTCTGATAAAAATAAACTTTCTAAGCACCCCTATAATTTATAAATCTAATATTGTAAATTTTTACATATTTGGAATGTACTCTTAAATCCTATCAAATATACTAAGAAAGTACTCAATCACATATTTTAAATTGTAATCCCAAAGCTGATATGCCAAATTACTCTCTAAAATGCCAAATAAGTTATTAAAACACTGTGTATGCATATATGATTTCTAAACTTAAGACAAAAATGTTCACTGTATTGGATTTGGTCTACTTCATCCTCTCTATATTTAACTCTGTGTCTTCATGGGGTAAGTCAGTACGCACCAAGGAGACACATTTGGTGTTATCTTCAAGGCTGGCTGAGATTTTATATCAACAAGATGTTTAACTGTAACATGAGATGAGTTCAGTTCACTCAGTCATGTCTTACTCTGTGACCTTGTGGACTGCAGCATGCCAGGCCTTCCTGTCCATCACCAACTCCAAGAGCTTACTTAAACTCACGTCCATTGAGTTGGTGATGCCATACAACTATCTCATCCTCTGTCATCCACGTCTCCTCCTGCCCTCAATCTTTCCCAGCATCAGGGTCTTTTCAATGACTCTTCACATCAGGTGGCCAAAGTTTTGGAGTTTCAGTTTCAGCGTCAGCCCTTCCAATGAATATTCAAGACTGATCTCCTTTAGGATGGACTAGTTGGATCTCCTTGCAGTCCAAGGGACTCTCAAGAGTCTTCTCCGACACCACAGTTCAAAGCCTTCAATTCTTCAGCACTCAGTCTTATTTATAGTCCAACTCTCACATCCATACATGACTACTGGAAAAACCATAGCTTTGACAAGACAGACGTTTGTTGGCAAAGTAATGTCTCTGCTTTTTAATAAGCTGTCTAGGTTGGTCATAACTTTTCTTCCAAGGAACAAGTATTTTATTTCATGGCCACAGTCACCATCTGCAGTGATTTTGGAGCCCAAAAAAATAAAGTCTGTCACTGTTTCCACTGTTTTCCCATCCATTTGCCATGAAGTGATGGGACCAGATGCTATGATCTTAGTTTTCTGAATGTTGAGCTTTAAGCCAACTTTTTCACTCTCCTCTTTCACTTTCATCGAGAGGCTGTTTAGTTCTACTTTGTTTTCTGCCATAAGATGCATAAGATGCAGAGCTTCAAATACCTGGGAGAAAGTTTTCCCACTTTTTGCACTGCCATTTTGAGTCTTTCTCTGTTGTCTCTAAGTCAATAGGGACCCTTAAAAATATGCTGTTTGGATGGGTAAACTTACAGTCCTAGCTCCCAGTCTCAGTTACTTACATTACCTAATTACCAGGTCAGATTTGTCTATAGTTTCCACCAAAATTGATAACTTAAGCTTGTTTGGATTCAGCTAACCTAGTTTACTATTTTATTCTACCCTGAATGATTTCCATGTCCTTTCCATCTGGTAAGACAACAGTTTTAGATTCATAATACATTGAAATGAATGATGTGAATTTCTCATGTCTGTGCCTGACTTTGTTTTCACAAACCTAATGATTTCCCAAATTCTAATGACATGAATTAAAAGCAACGATAAGACTGTTCTTAGGGGCTTCCCTGGTGGCTCAGTGATAAAGAATCTGCCTGACAATGCAAGAGATACAGGTTCAATCCCTGGTCTCAGAAGGTCCCACATGCCATGGAGCAACTGAGACTGTGTGTCTCAACTATTGAGCCTGTGCTCTAGAGCCCGGGAGCCACAACTACTGAGCCCACATGCTGAAACTACTGAAGCCTGCGTGCCCTAGAGCCTGTCCTCTGCAACAAGAGAAGCCACTGCAATGAGAAGGCCATGGACTGCAACTAGAGAGTAGCTCCCTTTTGCCACAACTAGAGAAAAACCCACACAGCAATGAAGACCCAGGACAGTCAAAAATAAATAAATAAAATTGTCTTAAAAAAGACTGTGCTTGGTCGTTGATTATAATTGTATGAGGGAGAGGAAAATAGTTGAAGTTAAAGGGAAAAAATTATTTTTCTTTATTTTTATTAACTTGAAAATACTCAAGTTAAAGAACAAATCTGTAGCATAAGCTCTTGTTGTCCATGCTATGATTCCTAAGAGGTCCTTCTGGGAAATTTCAAGAGAGGAGACAAGTTATCCTTGGCCATTTCTGAGGCCAATAATATGATATGAGAACAGAAAGTTGGGAGTTTTATTTCCCAGGATATGATGACCTTTGTGCCTAATAATAGAAGAAATATAAGAAAGCTGTTGTCTTACTGACAGAAAATGAGGATCTTCCAAATAAGGCAGTGAAAATGGATCCTCAGCGCGGTTTGCTACAGTTAGGACCTGAACTTCTACTCTGTCCCCAAGATTAGCTCTCTCCCTGGCAATCGCTTATTACTTAGAGCTGCCAACTTCATGCAGCTGCAGCTGTAACACTCTGATCCATTTGGAACTGCCCTTGATAGCCCACGACACTATTAAAAGGAGATGGAAGACTTTATGCAACACTAAAGGCTAAGGGATAACCAAATGGAATTTCAGATGGAGTCACATAGACCTGATTATACTTAGTTGCTGGAAGTTGCAGGACCCTGCCTCACCTCCAGTCCATGGACCTGACTTCCCTGGATAATTGCAGAGGAAATTCTACCCAGGCAGGGGCGGAAAATGTTGCCCACAATACAGTCTATCTCATAAGCCATTTCAGGATATCAGCTGTATAATACAACAACCCTAATACTTCATCTAGAAATACATACCTATAGTATATGATGGTGAGGGTGGAGATTTGAAAATTTCCTAAAGAAAATCAGTCCTGAATATTCATTGGAAGGACTGATGCTGAAGCTGAAGCTCCAATACTTTGGCCACCTGATGCGAAGAACTGACTCCTTGGAAAAGACCCTGATTCTGGAAAAGATTGAAGGTGAAGAAGGGGACGACAAAGGATGAGATGGTTGGATGGCATCACCGACTCAATAGACGTGAGTTTGAGTAAACTCCGTGAGTTGGTGAGGACAGGGAAGCCTGGAGTGCTGCAGTCCATGGGGTCACAAAGAGTCAGACACGACTGAGCGGCTAAAATGAATTGAACTGACTGCCTCCAAAAACCTGGTATATAGGTGGGGTGGGGGTGGGCAGAGAAATAAAGAGGTGAGGGGACTTCCCTGGTGGTCCAGTGGCTAAGACTTTGGACTCTCAATGCAGGGAGTTGGATCTCTAGTCAGGGACTTAGATCCCACATGCCACAACCAAGACTGGGTGCAGCCAAATAAATGATGAATAAATAAAAGATTTCTTAAAGGAGAGGGAAAGTGAAAGTGTTAGTTGTTCAGTCTTGTCTGATTCTTTGCAACCCCATGTATTGTTGCCAGCCAGGCTCCTGTGTCCTTGCCTGGAATTCTCCAGGCAAGAATACTGGAGTGGGTAGTCATTTCCTTCTCCAGGGAATCCTCCTGACCCAGGGATTGAACCCAGGTTGCTTGATTGCAGGCAGTTTCTTTACCATCTGAACCACCAATGAAGCCCAANATGTATTGTTGCCAGCCAGGCTCCTGTGTCCTTGCCTGGAATTCTCCAGGCAAGAATACTGGAGTGGGTAGTCATTTCCTTCTCCAGGGAATCCTCCTGACCCAGGGATTGAACCCAGGTTGCTTGATTGCAGGCAGTTTCTTTACCATCTGAACCACCAATGAAGCCCAAATAGGGAGAGTCCTGTGAACAAGTAGTTGAAACTGGGGTATTTTTCCTGAAGAAAAAAGTATCAGAACAGACAAGACCTCTCAATATATTGTATTTTTTTTTAAGTGGGAGGAATACAGGCTTTTAAGCAGATAAATGAAGCCTAGAATACTCTTCTAATTCCTACCCATTATATCCTTAAATAAGGGATTAAGCCATGTAAGCCTCAGTTTTCTCACAGATGAAACAAGATACACATTTCATTGGGTTTTTGTGAAAATTAAACAAGATGACAAAGCATCTAGAAGAGTCTGACACATAAAAGTTATTCAACATGTGTTGGTCAATTTTATGTGTCAACTTGAAGAGTGCTTGGAATGAGGTTACATCAGTGATTTTTGAGTAAGCAGCTTGCCTCCCATAATATAAATGGGCCTCATCCAATCAGATGAAGGCCTAAATAGAGTAAAAAGACCAGCCTCCCCAAGGAGCAGGAAATTCTTCGGTAGACTGCCTCCAGACTGGAACAGCAGCATCGGCTCGCCCGGGTGATCAGACTGCAGGCCCGCACTGCAGACTTGGACGTGTCAGCCTCTGCAATCACATGAGCAGTTCCTTCTTTCACCGCGTACACACATCCTATTGATTCTGTTTCTCTGGAAAACGCTGACTAACATACAACAGTTACTAGTTTCCTCTTAGTCTTCAAATTTTGAAAGAATTATTTTGTGGTGCCAACTGCATAGGAAGACTTGAAAAGATCGAGCAATGTGGTAGCGACAGATTTATAAACAGGTGTGTCCAATGGTAGCCAGTGACTGAGAATTAACCGCAGTTACTCTGCCAAGCACAGCAAACTCTTCCAGCTCCCCGAGCAAGAGCATGACCACACACACAATCTCCAGATGCACAGGTTGGCAAGGGGCAGGGGAAGCGGGCCACCACCTCTGCCAACTCTTTACTGCCTCTTTCCACCTCATCTACCTGGACCCTGAGCTTCACTCTGGGGATTAGTCAGCTCTTAGATGTGCCTTTGGGCCAGGCTGCCTCAGCTGCTGCACACAACCTGAAGACTGTTCCATGGCTGACTTTATAGCATAGATTATAGCTCATGTCTGGATAAACCTGCCTTTCATGCTTCAGCAGTTCAGCTAATGAACAGCCTTGGCACATGGACAATGCAGCTTTGTGTAAATGCTTTCCTGATATATCCTTGCTAAGTAATAGGCTGTGTAACATGAGCTACATGTCCAGTTTTCTTCCACAGACTCCATAAATAACCTCCGCCTAACCTCCATTGTCACCTCCTGGGCTGCACTGCAAAGCACCTCTCAGAAAAATAGAGATAAAAAAGACATCATCCTTGCCCTCAAGAAGCTCCTGTTAAGTCACTGCTTGAGAACAGAACTGAGCTGCTAAAACCAGGTGGTGTGTGCTACAATAGTGTTACCAAACTGAACTTGGTCCCAATTGCCAGCACACAATAAAGCCTGTCTGCTGCTGACACTGGGTGTGGTGAAGGCAAGTAGAATGTTTATTTAAGGCGCCACACAAGGAGTCTAGGTCAGCTCATGCTCAAAAAGCCCAAATTCCTCAATGGATTTCAGGGAGGCAGGATCCAAGGCAGACAACTGTGTGAGGTGGAAAGAGGTGGTAAAGAGTTTGCAGAGTGGTGGCCCGTTCCCCCTGCCCCTTGCCAACCTGTGCATCTGGAGATTGTGTGTGTGGTCACGCTCTTGCTGGGTAATCTTTAGTTGTGGCATGTGGGATTACTTCCCTGACTAAGGATTGAACCTGGGCCCCCTGCATTGGGATCCTGAAGTCTTAACCACTGGACCACCAGGGAAGTCCCCAGTACACTTTTATTGTTGCAAAAGTATTCAGGTCAGTCAGTCAGTTCAGTCGATCAGTCGTGTCTGACTCTTTGTGACCCCATGAATTGCAGTATGCCAGGCCTCCCTGTCCATCACCAACTNAATAGATGTTTTTTTGGAACTCTCTTGCTTTTTCCATGATCCAGCCGATGTTGGCAATGTGATCTCTGGTTGCTCTGCCTTTTCTAAAACCAGCTTGAACATCTGGAAGTTCACGGTTCACGTATTGCTGAAGCCTGGCTTGGAGAATTTTCAGCATTACTTTACTAGGATGTGAGATGAGTGCAACTGTGTGGTAATTTCAGCCAAGACCCAATGCAGCCAATTAAATAAATCAGTATTAAAAAAAAAAACTTTTCCTGAAATACGCATCTATCAAGGGGGGCCTGCTTGTCCAAAGCACAAAGCACCCTGTTCTTACCACTTCCTCTGTCTGAGGCACAGACTACTATTGTTGGTCAGAGACTGTAACAGGTTAATCCTTGTAGAATTGGGCAAAGAACAAAAACATTCTTTTTTTATCTTGCTTTACGCACCCTGAAATATTTCTCTCTCTCTCTCTCTCTTTTTTTTCTTTTAGTTTATTTTTGGTTGTGCTGGGTCCTCATCGCTTCAAGCAGTCTTCCTCTAGTTGTGGTGTGTAGGCTTCTCATTGTGGTGGCTTCTCTTGCTGCAGAGTGTCTGCTCGAGGGGCACGGACTCAGTAGTTGTGGCTTTCTTGCTCTGCGGTGTGTAGGGTCTTCGTGGACCAGGAATTGAACCCGTGTCCCTTGCATTGAAAGGTGGAGTCTTCACCACTGGATGACCATAGAAGTCTAATATTCCTCTTTGATGTAGGAATTATTTTAGCTAAAGTCATTTAAGAAGCAGCAAATACAGGAAAAATTCTCTACCTTCCTCTTATTTGTGTTAGAGGAAGACATAAATTTATAAAGGTGTTCCTCCTCCATTTCTACTAGGAAGGACAAAAGTTGTCACCAGATACAACTTAGACCCTTGTCAGCTGGAGATGGCACCAGAGGAGTTTTTCGTAACAAACTACTAACTAGCCTTGATCTACCCTTAGCCTCTTCCTTTTCCTTTGTCTTGTCACTTCTCTAAGAATTTATTTTCCCTTTGCTAAGAAGCTGTATAAGTTCAACTTCAAATCTTTTGAGTTTACTGATCTCTGAAAATTCCCATGTGTTGCATGTAGGACACACGTTTATAAACGTGTTTGTTTTTCTCTCATTCATCTATCATGTGTCAGTTCAATGTATAGGGCCCTAGCGCTGGATGGAGAAAGGAAGAGATTTTTTTCTCACCTATGCTCTGAAATCAGGTATATTTTATTATTTGTTTGTTTTTGGCTGTGCTGAGTCTCCGTTGCTCTGTGGGCTTTTCTCTGTTACAGCCCTTGGGAGCTACTCTTGCTGCAGAGCACAGGCTCTAGGGCATACAGCCTTCAGAAGCTGTGGCACGTAGGCTCAGTCATGGCTCCCAGGTTCTAGAGCATAGTCTCAACAGTTGTGGCTTAGTTGCTTTGCAGCATATGGCATATGGGATCTTCCTGGATCAGGGATCAAGTCCTGCATTGGCAGGTGGTCTCTGCACCACTGAGTGACCACGGAAGCCCTGAAATTAGGTATATTTTAAAAGAAGATGCTAGAAATAGCTCTGACCTTTGTATAATGACCATGCCTTTTCCTTTTATCAAAGAATGTGTCACTTCCCAGGGAGAAAACTTTTGAGAACAAAGACAATGCAGTAAGAGATGGTAAAAGCAATGCATTATTTAGGCATCAAAGGCTGGCCTGACTCCATAAGCTATCTGTCCATCTATCTTTTTATCTTAGAATTACAATAGTTAACATTTATGAATTTTAAAATATAAAGGGAAATAATAATATGCTACAAGGCACATCTTCATAGTTTCAGTGAGAAGAAAGAGCTTGGTGAATATCCTCATACATGTTTCTGCTGTTTTGCATGATACACACAACTTCTTTAATAAGGGGAAAGCTACATGTAATAGAACATCCTCAAAATGGATTAAAGACCTAATGTAAGACCAGAAACCATGNAATATAAAGGGAAATAATAATATGCTACAAGGCACATCTTCATAGTTTCAGTGAGAAGAAAGAGCTTGGTGAATATCCTCATACATGTTTCTGCTGTTTTGCATGATACACACAACTTCTTTAATAAGGGGAAAGCTACATGTAATAGAACATCCTCAAAATGGATTAAAGACCTAATGTAAGACCAGAAACCATGAAACTCTTAGAGGAAAACATAGGCAGAACACTCAATGACATAAATCAAAACAAGATCCTCTATGACCCACCTCCTAGAGTAACAGAAATGAAAACAAAAGTGAACAAATTGGACCTGAGTAAACTTAAAGGCTTTTGCACAGCAAAGGAAATTATAAGCAAAGTGAAAAGACAATCCTAAGAATGGGAGGAAATAATAGCAAATGAAACAACTGACAAAGGATTAATTTCCAAAATATACAAACAGCTCATACAACTCAATGCCAGAAAAACAAACAACCGAATCAAAAAGTGGGAAAAAGACCTAAACAGACATTTCTCCAAAGAAGACATACAGATGGCTAACAAACACATGAAAAGATGCTCAACATCCCTCATTATTAGAGAAATGCAAATCAAAACTACAATGAGATCACCTCACACTCGTCAGAATGGCTAGTCAAAAAGTCTACAAACAATAAATGCTGGAGAGGGTGTGGAGAAACGGGCTCTCGCACTGTTGGTAGGAATGTAAATTGATACAGCCACTATGGAAGACAGTATGGTGGTTCCTTAAAAAACTAGGAATAAAACCACCATATGACCCAATAATCTTGCTCCTAGGCATATACCCTGAGGAAACCAAAATTGAAAAAGACACATGTAGCCCATTGTTTATTGCAGCACTATTACGGCCCCCCACTTCACTGCTCTTGCCTGGAAAATCCCATGGACGGAGGAGCCTGGTGGGCTGCAGTCCATGGGGTCGCACAGAGTCGGACACGACTGAGCGACTTCACTTTCACTTTTCACTGTCATCCACTGGAGAAGGCAACTGCATCCACTCCAGTCCTCTTGCCTGGAAAATCCCATGGATGGAGGAGCCTGGTAGGCTGCAGTCCATGGCTGCAAAGAGTCGGACACAACTGAGCGACTTCACTTTCACTTTTCACTGTCATGCACTAGAGAAGGAAATGGCAACCCACTCTAGTGTTCTTGCCTGGAGAATCCCAGGGATGGGGGACCTGGTGAGCTGCCGTCTCTGGGGTCGCATAGAGTCGAACACGACTGAGGTGACTTAGCAGCAGTAGCATTTACAATAGCTAGAACATGGAAGCAAGCTAGAGGTCCATCAACAGATGAGTGGATGAAGAAGTTGTGGTACACATACACAATGGAATATCACTCAGCCATAGAAAGGGATGCATTTGAGTCAGTTCTAATGAGGTGGAAAAGCCTAGAACCTATTATGCAGAGTGAAGTAAGTCAGAAAGAGGAGAAATATCGTATTCTAATGCACCTATACAGAATCTAGAAAAATAATACTAAAGAATTTATTTACAGGGCAGCAACAGAGAAACAGACATAGAGAATAGACTTATGGAAATGGGGAGAGGGGAGGAGAGGGTGAGATGTACAGAGAGAGTAACATGGAAACTTACATTACCATATTTAAAACAGAGAGCCAACAGGAATTTGCTGTATGGCTCAGGAAACTCAAACAGGGTTCTGTATCAACCTAGAGGGGTGGGATAGGGAGGAAGATGGGCGGGAGGTTCAAAAGGAAGGGGATATATGTATACCTATGGCTGACTCATGTTGAGGTTTGACAGAAAACAACAAAATTTTATAAAGCAATTATCCTTCAATTAAAAATAAATTAAAAATTTTTAAAGAGCATGAATCAGAATATTCTCTAACACCATACACAAAAATAAACTCAAAATGGATTAAAAACCTAAATGCAAGTCCAGAATCCACAAAATTCCTAGAGGAAAACATAGGCAGAACATTCTTTGACATAAATCGCAGCAAGATCCTCTTTTACCCACCTCCTAGAGTCACAGAAATAAAAACAAAAATAAACAAATGGGACCTAATTAAACTTAAAAGCTTTTGCGCAGGCAAGGAAGCTATAAATAAAATGAAAAGACAACCCTCAAAATGAGAGAAAATAATTGCAAATGAAGCAACTGACAAAGGATTAAGCTCCAAAATATACAAGCAATTCATGTAGCTCAATATCAGAAAAACAAACACCCAATCAAAAAGTTGGTGTAAAACCTAAACAAACATTTCTCCAAAGAAGACTTACAGATGACCAACAAACAAAGATGCTCAACATCCCTCATTGTTAGAGAAACACAAATTAAAACTACCATGAGGTATCACTGCACTCCAGTCAGAAAGGCCATCATCAAAAAATCTACAGATTATAAATTCTGGTGAGGATATGAAGAAAAAGGAACTCTCTTGAACTACTGGTGGGAATACAAATTGATCCAGCCACTGAGGAGAACAGTATGTGATTCCTTAAAAAATAGGAATAAAACTACCATGTGATCTAGCAATCCCACTACTGTGCGTTGTTGTTCAGTAGGTAAGCCGTCTGACTCTGAGACCCCATGGACTGCAGTATGCCAGGCCCCTCTGTCGTTCCCTATCTCCCAGAGTTTGCTCAAATTCACGTCCATTGAGTCAGTAAGGCCATCTAACCATCTCATCCTCTTCCAACCCTTTCTCCTTTTGCCACCAATCTTTCCCAGCATCAGAGTCTTTTCCAGTGAGTCAGGTCTTCACATCAGGTGGTCAAGGTACTGCAGCTTCAGCTTTAGCATCAGTCCTTCCAATAAACATTCCAGGGAGCAAGCATCTTTTAATTTCCAGGAAGCAAGCGTCTTTTAATTTCATGGCTGAAGTCACTGTCTGCAGTGATTTTGGAGCCCTAGAAAATAAAATCTGTCACTGTTTCCATTTTTTCCCCTTCTATTTGCCACGAAGTGATAGAAAAATCAAGAGAATTCCAGAAAAACATCTACTTCTGCTTCACTGACTATGCCAAAGCCTTTGACTCTGTGGGCCACAACAAACTGGAAAATTCTTAAAGAGATGGGAATACCAGACCACCTCACCTGCCTCCTGAGAAATCTGTATGCAGGTCAAGAAGCAACAGTTTGAAGCAGGTTCGGAACAACAGACTGGTTCCAAATTGGGAAAGGAGTACCTCAAGGTTATATATTGTTATCCTGCTTTTTAAGTTATATGCAGAGTACATCATGTGAAATGCCACACTGGATGAAGCACAAGCTGGAATCAGATTGCTGGGAGAAATATCTATAACCTCAGATATGCAGATTACACCACACTTATGGCAGAAAGCAAAGAGGAACTAAAGAACTCTTGATGAAAGTGAAAGAGGAGAGTGAAAAAGCTGGCTTAAAACTCAACATTCAAAAAACAAAAATCATGGCATCTGGTCCCATCATTTCATGGCAAATAGATAGGGAAAAAATGGAAACAGTGCAGATTTTATTTTCTTGGGCTCCAAAATCACTGCAGATGGTGACTGCAGCCATGAAATTAAAAGACGATTGCTCCTTGGAAGAAAAGCTATGACAAACCTAGACAGTGTATTAAAAAGCAGAGATNTATGTATACCTATGGCTGACTCATGTTGAGGTTTGACAGAAAACAACAAAATTTTATAAAGCAATTATCCTTCAATTAAAAATAAATTAAAAATTTTTAAAGAGCATGAATCAGAATATTCTCTAACACCATACACAAAAATAAACTCAAAATGGATTAAAAACCTAAATGCAAGTCCAGAATCCACAAAATTCCTAGAGGAAAACATAGGCAGAACATTCTTTGACATAAATCGCAGCAAGATCCTCTTTTACCCACCTCCTAGAGTCACAGAAATAAAAACAAAAATAAACAAATGGGACCTAATTAAACTTAAAAGCTTTTGCGCAGGCAAGGAAGCTATAAATAAAATGAAAAGACAACCCTCAAAATGAGAGAAAATAATTGCAAATGAAGCAACTGACAAAGGATTAAGCTCCAAAATATACAAGCAATTCATGTAGCTCAATATCAGAAAAACAAACACCCAATCAAAAAGTTGGTGTAAAACCTAAACAAACATTTCTCCAAAGAAGACTTACAGATGACCAACAAACAAAGATGCTCAACATCCCTCATTGTTAGAGAAACACAAATTAAAACTACCATGAGGTATCACTGCACTCCAGTCAGAAAGGCCATCATCAAAAAATCTACAGATTATAAATTCTGGTGAGGATATGAAGAAAAAGGAACTCTCTTGAACTACTGGTGGGAATACAAATTGATCCAGCCACTGAGGAGAACAGTATGTGATTCCTTAAAAAATAGGAATAAAACTACCATGTGATCTAGCAATCCCACTACTGTGCGTTGTTGTTCAGTAGGTAAGCCGTCTGACTCTGAGACCCCATGGACTGCAGTATGCCAGGCCCCTCTGTCGTTCCCTATCTCCCAGAGTTTGCTCAAATTCACGTCCATTGAGTCAGTAAGGCCATCTAACCATCTCATCCTCTTCCAACCCTTTCTCCTTTTGCCACCAATCTTTCCCAGCATCAGAGTCTTTTCCAGTGAGTCAGGTCTTCACATCAGGTGGTCAAGGTACTGCAGCTTCAGCTTTAGCATCAGTCCTTCCAATAAACATTCCAGGGAGCAAGCATCTTTTAATTTCCAGGAAGCAAGCGTCTTTTAATTTCATGGCTGAAGTCACTGTCTGCAGTGATTTTGGAGCCCTAGAAAATAAAATCTGTCACTGTTTCCATTTTTTCCCCTTCTATTTGCCACGAAGTGATAGAAAAATCAAGAGAATTCCAGAAAAACATCTACTTCTGCTTCACTGACTATGCCAAAGCCTTTGACTCTGTGGGCCACAACAAACTGGAAAATTCTTAAAGAGATGGGAATACCAGACCACCTCACCTGCCTCCTGAGAAATCTGTATGCAGGTCAAGAAGCAACAGTTTGAAGCAGGTTCGGAACAACAGACTGGTTCCAAATTGGGAAAGGAGTACCTCAAGGTTATATATTGTTATCCTGCTTTTTAAGTTATATGCAGAGTACATCATGTGAAATGCCACACTGGATGAAGCACAAGCTGGAATCAGATTGCTGGGAGAAATATCTATAACCTCAGATATGCAGATTACACCACACTTATGGCAGAAAGCAAAGAGGAACTAAAGAACTCTTGATGAAAGTGAAAGAGGAGAGTGAAAAAGCTGGCTTAAAACTCAACATTCAAAAAACAAAAATCATGGCATCTGGTCCCATCATTTCATGGCAAATAGATAGGGAAAAAATGGAAACAGTGCAGATTTTATTTTCTTGGGCTCCAAAATCACTGCAGATGGTGACTGCAGCCATGAAATTAAAAGACGATTGCTCCTTGGAAGAAAAGCTATGACAAACCTAGACAGTGTATTAAAAAGCAGAGATATTACTGTGCTTACAAAGATCCGTCTAGTCAAAGCTATGGTTTTTCCAGTAGTCATGTATGGATGTGAGAGTTGGACCATAAAGAAAGCTGAGCACTGAAGAATTGCTCCTTTTGAACTGTGGTGTTGGAGAAGACTCTTGAAAGCCCCTTGGGCAGCAAGGAGATCAAGCCAGTCAAACCTGAAGGAAATCAGTCCTGAATATTCATTTGAAGGACTGATGCTGAAGCTCCAATACTTTGGCCACCTGATGTGAAGAGCTAACTCACTGGAAAAGACCGATGCTGAGAAAGATTGAAAGCAGGAGAAGGGGATGACAGGATGAGATGGTTGGATACCATCACGGACTCGGTGGACATGAATTTGAGCAAGCTCTGGGAGTTAATGATGGACAAGGAAGCTGATATGCTGCAGGCCATGGGGTTGCAGAGTCAGACATGACTGAGTGACTGAACTGAACTGATCATATGATCTTGGTTTTTTGAATGTTGCGTTTCAAGCCAGATTTTTCACTCTCCTCTTTCACCTTCATCAAGAGGCTCTTTAGTTCCTTTTCACTTTCTGCCATTAGAACGGATGTTATTGTTAAGTTGCTCAATCATGTCCAACTCTTTCATGACCCCATGGACTGTAACCCACCAGGCTCCTCTGTCCATTGGATTTTCCAGGAAAAAATACTGGAGTGGGTTGCCATTTCCTTCTCCAGGATATCCTCCTGACCCAGAGATCAAACTCTAGTCTCCTGCTTGGCAAGCAGATTCTTTACCACTGAGCCCCACATGGGAAGCCCCAGTAGAGTGATATCATCAGCATATCTGAGGTTGTTGATGTTTCTCCTGACAATCTCAATTCCAGCTGTGATTCATCCAACCTCAGCATTTCTCATAATATATTCTGCATAGAATTTAAATAAGCAGAGTGACAATATACAGCCTTGTTGTATCCTTTTCCCAATTTTGAACCAATCAGTTGTTCCATGGCTGATTCTAACTGTTGCTTGACTCGAATACACATGTCTCAGGATAAAGGTAAGGTGGTTGGGTATTCCCATCTCTTGAAGAATTTTCTGCAGTTTGTTGTGATCCACACAGTGAAAGGCTTTAACATAGTCAATGAAGCAGAAATGGATGCATTTCTGGAATTCCCTTGCTTTCTCTGTGTTCCAGTGGGTGTTGCCAATTTGATCTCTGATTCCTCTCTTTCTTTGAAATCCAGCTTGTACATCTGGAATTTTTTCGTTCACATACTGCTAAAGCCTAGCTTGAAGGATTTTGAGCACTACTTTGCTAACATGAGAAATGAGTACAACGGTATGGTAGTTTGAACATTCTTCGGCATTGTTCTTCTTTAGGATTGAAATAAAAACTGATCATTTCTAGTCCTGTGGCCACTGGTGAGTTTTCCAAATTTGTTAACATATTGAGTGTAGCACTTGAACAGCATCATCTTTTAGGATTTGAAATAGCTCAGCTGGAATTCCATCACTTCCACTAGCTTTGTTTGTAGTGTTTGTGTTGGTTACTCGGTCATGTCCAACTCTTTGTGACTTCATGAACTATAGCCTGCCAGGATCCTCTGTGGAATTCCCCAGGCAAGAATATTGCGGTGGGTTGCCATTTCCTTCTCCAAGAAATCTTCCTGACCCAGGGATCAAAACCAGGTCTCCTGCATTATAGACAGATTTTTTTTACTGTCTGAGCCACCAGGGAAGCCCCAGTAATGCTTCCTAATCCCCACTTGACTTCACACCCCAGGATGTCTAGCTCTATGAGAGTGACCACACCACCACTGTTATCCGGGTCATTACGACCTTTCTTGTACAGTTCTGCATTCTTGCCACTTCTTAATCTCTTCTGCTTCTGTTAGGTCCCTACCATTTCTGTCCTTTTCATGCCCACCCTGGCATGAAATGTTCCCTTGATATCTCTGATTTTCTTGACGAGATATCCTGATATGCTCCTTTTGGATTTAAGGGATCTTAAGGGGAATAGGTTGTCTATTTTGTGGTAAATAATGCACTTTACAGTGATGGTGTTAAAAACACACTATCTCCAAATATGATACCCTGGCATATTGAATATAAATAGCTGAGGAATTTTGAGAAAACAGCAGAAGCAGGAAGGTCACACTGACCTCTGCTACCTAGCTAGCCCTT
Source organism: Neotragus moschatus (assembly GCA_006410615.1). Taxonomy (NCBI): domain Eukaryota; kingdom Metazoa; phylum Chordata; class Mammalia; order Artiodactyla; family Bovidae; genus Neotragus; species Neotragus moschatus. Next base: position 103,067 of record SJYA01000576.1, on the reverse strand, counting down.
CTTTCCTGAAACAAGTCATAAATCTCTCATGTGAGAGGCACCTTCCCTCTAACAGGAGACAGAAAGACATTCTTATCATAAGAGACAGGGAATTTGAGGCCAAGGAATAAATCATATTAAACTATTATCTTCCTAGTTACTTCTTCACCATTGACTGCCTCTAGCCTGAACCTTTTTGTCTTGTCAAATCATCACAAATGAGTTGCTTCTTTGTCTAGAACATATAAAGGCTCATACTCTGGTCATTCCTTTGGGTCATCATTCTCTTGGGAAGACTCCCATGTATGTATAAAAATTTCATAGAATTTTAATGCTATTCTCTGTTAATTTATCAGTTTAATTTTTAGACCCTCACAGGGTATCTAAGAGGGTCAAGGAAAAGACTTTTTCTTCCCCTATGTCAGCAATAATTAAAACACTTTTTCACTACTTACTAATGGTCTAATAATTTTCTTTTTGCTGTTAAGTGCCATGAAGTAATTTAAAGTTTTCTCTTAAAAGCATACTTAAGTATGAGGATAGACTATAATGTTCCCCAAGTACAATCTAGGAGGCTCTCTTCTGACTTTCTGTAAACTACCTTTATGAAGAGGATCACAATGTACAATGGAGAATAAAAAGCCCTAGGATATAGTGAATGAAAAAAGCAAGGGCTGCAAACTTGCTGTATCATTTGACTTTGTTATTTTAAAAGGACAGGAAGTCAAGATATGCAAATACATTTGCTAGTATTCGTGAAAAGAATAATAATAAAGATAAATCAGAAACTGATCTTTAAGATGTTTGTGGTGGAGGGATGGGGTGAAGAAGATAGCAATGATGTGGTCTGCTGCTGCTGCTGCTAAGTCGCTTTAGTCGTGTCCGTCTCTGCAATCCCATAGATGGCGGCCCACCAGGCTCCTCGCCCCTGGGATTCTCCAGGCAAGAACACTAGAGTGGGTTGTCATTTCCTTCTCCAATTCATGAAAGTGAAAGTGAAGTCGCCCAGTCGTGTCTGACTCTTCTTGACCCAATGGACTGCAGCCTACCAGGCTCCTCTGTCCATGGGATTTTCCAGGCAAGAGTACTGGAGTGGGTTGCCATTGCCTTCTCTGAATGATGTGGTCAGTGGTCTCTAAACATGGTCACCTACAATTCCTCTATTCTCTGTACATTGAGGCTGTTACTCCCAGCAAGAAGTGGGATGGCCTTTGATCTACTTTGACAAGTGGAATGTGACAGAAGTGACACTGTGTCAGTTCCAGGTCCAGAACTTAAGACTTGACAAGATTCTGCTTTCCTGGAATTTTTTTTGCCATGTTATAAAGAAGTCCAGACTATACTGAAGAGAGGTGTATGGGAAAACTTGTGAGAGGTGACATCATCTTAGGGAGAAAGTAGCTACTTGGAGAAAAATTTGAAGTACTTAAGCCTCCATTTATTTCCAAGGCCCCAGAATGTGGAAAATTCTTAAACTGATGGGAATCCAAGACCACCTTACCTACCTCCTGAGAAATCTGTATGCAGGTCAAGAAGCAACAGTTAGAACCAGACATGGAACAATGTACTAGGTTCAAATTGGGAAAGGAGTACATCAAGGCTGCATATTGTCACCTTGCTTATTTAACTTATATGCAGAGTACATTATGCAAAATGCCTGCCTGGATGAAGTACAAGCTGGAATCAAGATTGCCAGGAGAAATATCAGTAACCTCACATACGCAGATGACACCACCCTTATGGCAGAAAGTGAAGAGGAACTAAAGAGCCTCCTGGTGAAAGTTAAAAAGGAAAGTGAAACTCAACATTCAAAAAACAAAGATCATGGCATCCAATACCATCACTTCATGACAAATAGATGAGGAAATGATGGAAACAATGACAGAATTTATTTTGTTGGACTCCAAAATCATTGCAAATGGTGACTGCACCCATGAAATTAAAAGATGCTTGCTCCTTGGAAGAAAAGCTATGACCAACCTAGACAGCATATTAAAAAGCGTAGACATTACTTTGCCAACAAAGATCTGTCTAGTGCAAGCTATGATTTTTCCTGTAGTCATGTATGGATATGAGAGTTGGACTGTGAAGAAAGCTGAGTGGCAAAGAATTGATGCTTTTGAACTGTGGTGTTGGAGAAGACTCTTGAGAGTCCCTTGGACTGCAAGGAGATCCAACCAGTGCATCCTAAAGGAAATCAATCTTGAGTATTCATTGGAAGGACTGATTTCAGTTTCAGCTTCAGGTGAAACTCCAATACTTTGGCCACCTGATGTGAAGAGCTGACTCATTGGAGAAGACCATGATGCTGGGAAAGATTGAAGGTAGGAGGAGAAGGGGATAACAGAGGATGAGATGGTTGGATGGCATCACTGACTGCAATAATACTCTCATAGCACTGGGCATTTCCAGGATCCAGAGTCTGTTGTCTAAATACAGGTTTACATTAAAGGGAACCAGTATTCCTTAGGGAAATGACCAATTCTAGCGAATATTACTAACTGATGCCAAGGACATTTCATTGATATAAAAAACAAAGAAGAGTTCAAGGACTGGGCTTCCCTGGTGGCTCAGACGGTAAAGAATTTGCTTACAATGTGGAAGACCCAGATTCTATCCCTGGGTCGGAAAGATCCCCTGGAGAAGGGAACTACCCACTCCAGTACCCTTGTACTGGAGAATTCCACAGACAGCGGAGCCTGACAAGCTACAGCCCATGGGGTCATAAAAAGTGAGACATGATTGAGAGACTAGCACTTTCACTTCAGGACTGAGGTGATATCAAAAGTTTATGAAAACCTGATTGGAGAAGGAAATGGCAACCCACTCCAATATTCTTGCCTGGAGAAACCCATGGACAGAGGAGCCTGGTGGGCCAGAGTCCATGGGGTCGCAAAGAGTCAGACACAACTGAGTGACTACACTTACACTTACTAAGATTGGGACAATTTTCCCTGATTCTTTTAAGGGCTTTCCAGGTGGCGCTAGTTGTAAACACCTGCGTGTCAATGCAGAAGGCATAAGAAAAGCAGGTTTCATCCCTGGGTCAGGAAGGTCCCCTGGAGGAGGGCATGGCAACCCTCTCTAGTATTCTTGCCTGGAGAATCCCATGGACAGAGGCGCCTGGCGGACTCTAGTCTATAGGGTCACACAGAGTCAGACACAGCTGAAGCAATTTAGCACACATGTATACTTGATTTAAATGTTTTTGAATATGTGAAAATCTACCAAATTGATCAAAATACTCAAAAGGAAAAAAAAAAACAAAATGCAAATTTAAAAACAAAACGAAGCTAAAGGCACATTAAAACCTTATCACCATTGGGGAGAGCTATTGTATCATCTCCTTATCCTAACGAAAGGAAACATGGCAAGCATTTTTCTTCTGTTTTTATTAGGATTTTATTTTTAAGAATAAGCAAAAAGGCCCAGAAAAGGAAGCAATTGACTCAAGAAGGAATCATCAATGATGTTCAATAGAATGAAAGGATAATACCATAATTCCAAAGCATCATTCCTCCATCTACTAGCCAGTTTCAAGGAAAAGACAGCTCACAATTAAGGCCTGCAAAGTCATCACCTTAATCCATGATTAACACTGTCATATTAGAGTGTGACCACCTAACATTAGGGGCCTCTCGACGTGATGCAATGTGAAAGGCACGGCATCTCTCATGAACTATTCTGCCCAACTATATTTCACTGAAAAACAGTCAAGTCTTCACAACTTTCAGATCTAAATGGAGGTCAGGGCACAACAGTTTAAATGACATGAGGAAGCAGTCAGGTAAGTCAAAGAGATAGAATAGACTACAGGACAGTATTTTCGATTCACTCAACAAGTACAAATGGATAAACCTTTTAGCAAGTCAGATGATTGCCAATTATTTGTCTAACAAAGTTAGAACACTTAATTGAGTTGCCAACTGGTAACTCATCAAAAACAATTTTGAACAAAGAGACCTGTATGATTTTTTCAAAAATAACTCAGAAAGCATCCAAAGAATTGATTGGCATCGCTGTAAAAAAAAAAAAAAAAACCTTCCATTTTCATCTACATATTCATGTAATCACATTTTCTCAATGCTTATTTCTATAAAGATAAAAAATAGGCATAAGATTGATGCTGAGCCCTCACTCATTTTAGCAATAAGTAGCAATTTAGACACAGATAAATGAAGTGACTGGGGAAGGAGCACCATCCATTTTATTAAGAGATTCCTTCCCATTAATTTTTTACTTTTTATATTTGATAATTATTCATCAGAATATAAAAATATTTATGTTGCTCTGATTAATTGTGAATTTATAGATGTTGTAATGATAACCCAATCAAGAAGAGTTTTTTCACATTAAGAGCTAAATCATCAGAATCTTTAAAAATTATTTATATATATATGCATATACAGTCAATCCTTTGTTCCCGCAGGTTCTGCATCCATGGATTCAGCCAACCACAAATTAAAAACATTGAGAAAAAAATTCCAGAAAGTTTCCAAAAGCAAAACTTGAATTTATCACTCCGAAACTATTTACATAGCATTTACATTGTATTTACAACTATTTACATAGCATTTACATTGTATTATGTATTAAATGAGTTAAAGTGTATGGAAAGATGTGTGTAGGTTATATACAAATACTATACCATTTTATATAAGGGACTTGAGCATCCTCAGATTTTGGTAGCTATGGAGGTGTTGGAGGGTGGTCCTGGTATCAATCCCCTTCCAACACCAAGGGATGGCTGTGCATACACACACAGATATACATACGTATTATAATCAGTAAAAGGCCTTCAAACATAAAATATATTACAATAGTATAAATTCTGTGTATATTCTTTTTATTCTGACATAAAATGACAATGAGCCAATGGAGAAAAAAGGAATGGTTTAAAAGATCTGCTAAAGAATTGTTTGGTCCCATATTTTGAAAGTGATTAATATTGTGTATCAGTTGTTAGCTATCATTGGATATGCAATTTTTAAAGGTAATATAAGTATTCCCTCTCAAAATACCAACATATACAACATGTTGGAATTGTATCTTTGTCACAGGAAAGCCAGCACAGGAGAGCTCTGGTTTCTGCCATGAATCAACTGCTGACCACAATACAAGGAAATCAAGAGAGAAGAGAGAGCACCATATGTCCAGTTAGATACAGTGCCCTTCCTCCTTTTCTCTGAATCTTTTTCCTGACCCCAGTAATGGAGAAGAAAGAACTGAAACAGGAGAGGAGAAAGAGTGAAAGAGAGGACCCCTCTTCCTGTACTCTACAAATTCTCAAGTCAAAGCCAGATAGAAAAAGATATTGCCTTAGAAGAAAAATGAAATGAAAGTTGATGTAATAACTGAAGTTGAAAACTGCAGCATCTTTCAAGGTCTTATTAAGTCAGAGATGGGAAAAAATAACTCAAAATAGCATGGGCAGGATTTGACCCCCCAGATTCACACTGTTCAATAAATAGTAATAAGATAAAAATATTTATGTACACAATAAAAATAAAAGAATACAGGACTTCCTTGGTGTTCCAGAAGTTGAGAATCTGCCTGCCAGTGCAGAGGGACACAGTTCATTCCTGGTTCAGGAGGATTCCATGTGGCACGGGGCAACTAAGCCGGTGTGCCAAAACTAAGGAAGCCTGAGCCCTAGAGCTGCAGCAAAAGAAACCGCCACGGTGAGAAGGACAAGCACCACAACCACAGAGTAGCTCCCACTCATCACAACTAGCGAAAGCCCGAGCCTACAGATGAAGATCCAGCACAGCCAGATAATTTTTAAAAAGTAAAAGAAAACTAGGAAATATTCTATAAAAATATTCTATGTGGTGATGATTATTTTCTGCAGTGGGCAGTTTCATAGTTTCCATTTTGATAAGCAACAAACATACTACTTTTATCTATTTATTTATTTACATATTATTCATTTATTTAACTGGTCTCAGTTGTGGCCTGTGGGATCTTCATCATTGTTGCAACATGTGGCATCTTTTTTTAGTTACAGTGATCTCGGGTGTCCTCAGCCTCCAGCAACTTGAAGTGGGACGTTGATTCCCCAGCCAGTGATTGAGGCCAGGACACGATGATGAGAGCACCAAAGTGATGGGTGACATGGGCCCAGGCCCTTCAGCTTTGCAGGAAAGGATTCCTACAAAGATGAGAGTTGTAAAACAAGGAAAGTGTTTATTAGGAGGAAAAGGGTACAGTACTCCTTGGAAGAAAAGTTATGATCAACCTACATTCCATATTCAAAAGCAGACACATTACTTTGCCAACAAAAGTCCATCTAGTCAAGGCTATGGTTTTTCCAGTAGTCATGTATGGATGTGAGAGATGGACTGTGAAGAAAGCTCAGTGCCGAAGAATTGATGCTTTTGAACTGTGGTGTTGGAGAAGACTCTTGAGAGTCCCTTGGACTGCAAGGAGATCCAACCAGTCCATTCTGAAGGAGATCGGCCCTGGGATCTCTTTGGAAGGAATGACGCGAAAGCTGAAACTCCAATACTTTGGCCACCTCATGAGAAGAGTTGACTCACTGGAAAAGACTGATGCTGGGAGGGATTAGGGGCAAGAGGAGAAGGGGATGACAGAGGATGAGATGGCTGGATGGCATCACTGACTCGATGGACATGATTCTGAGTGAACTCCAGGAGTTGGTGATGGACAGGGATGCCTGGTGTGCTGGGATTCATGGGGTCACAGAGTCAGACATGACTGAGCAACTGAACTGAACTGAACGTGTGGACAGGCACACAGGCAGCCTCAGAGAGAGTGTCCCTGAGTCAAGCTTCTGTGACAGTTTGAAAAGTGAAAGTCCCTCAGTCATGTCCTTTTTGCAACCCTATGAACTATAGTTCACCAGACTCCTCTGTCCATGGAATTCTCCAGGCCAGAATACTGGAGTGGATAGATGATCTCTTCTCCAGGGGAACTTCCCAACCCAGGGGCTGAACTCAGGACTCTGACATTGCAAGCAGATTCTTTACCATCTGAGCCACCAAGGAAGCCCATGGCAGTTTAAATCACTTACATGGGACATTTCTTCTGGGTTTCCTTTAGCCAATCATTTTGATTTTCCAGGTTCACAGTCCATATTTGGTATATCTCAAGATATGTCCATATGTGTGCACATATCTCTTAGCCAAGATGGATTCTACTGCAAAGACATATGGGTAATGAGCATATCTTGGCATCACTCCCCTTTGACCTCCATGGAGCTTTTCTGCACAAGTGTAGTCCGGGAGGTCTCCTGACTTCACAAATGACATATATGTGGTCTGGGCAGAGCCCAGCCACCTCTCTCTCTCTTTTCGTTTTTAACACCAAAAACATTTTGTGTTGGGGTGCAGCTGGTTAACAATGTTGTGATAGTTTCAGGTGAACAGTGAAGGGAATCAGCCATCCATATACATGATTCCATTCTCTGCCCACCCCACCCCCAACCCCCAGTCTCCTCTCTTAATTGTCCTGCTGTTCTCCTCTTGGAGTTCTGGTCCACAGGGAATGAATCTCCTATCACTTTACCCTGGGGGGCAGGCCATCTGCCTTCTGCCTCAGCGACATGTGGGACTTAATTTTTTTACTGGTGACCTGCATGATCTTTTAGCTGTGGCATATAAACTCTTAGTTGCAGTGTGCAAAATCTAGTTCCCTGACCAGGGATTGAACCTGGGCCCACTGTTTTGGGACCTTAGAGTCTTAGACACTGGACCACCAAGGAAGTCCCCTTACTACTTTTAGAAAGAGAAAAAAAAATTAAGTATTTATATATTTCATTCCTAAGAAACTCCAATTTTATTTTTAATATCAAAGGAGTATGTCAAGGCTGTATATTGGCACCCTGCCTATTTAACTTATATGCAGAGTACATCATGAGAAAATATCAATAACCTCAGATATGCAGATGACACCACGCTTATGGCAGAAAGTGAAGAGGAACTCAAAAGCCTCTTGGTGAAAGTGAAAGAGGAGAGTGAAAAAGTTGGCTTAAAGCTCAACATTCAGAAAACGAAGATCATGGCATCTGGTCCCATCATGTCATGGGAAATAGATGGGGAAACAGTGGCAACAGTGCCAGACTTTATTTGGGGGGTACTCCAAAATCACTGCAGATGGTGATTGCAGCCATAAAATTAAAAGACGCTCACTCCTTGGAAGGAAAACTATGATCAACCTAGATAGCATATTCAAAAGGAGAGACATTACTCTACCAACAAAGGTCCATCTAGTCAAGGCTATGGTTTTTCCAGTGGTCATGTACGGATGTGAGAGTTGGACTGTGAAGAAATCTGAGTGCTGAAGAATTGATGCTTTTGAACTGTGGTGTTAAAGAAGACTCTTAAGAGTCTCTTGGACTGCAAAGAGGTCCAACCAGCCCATTCTAAAGGAGATCAGTCCTGGGTGTTCTTTGGAAAGACTGATGCTAATGCTGAAACTCCAGTACTTTGGCCACCTCATGCAAAGAGTTGACTCATTGGAAAAGACTCTGATGCTGGGAGGGATTGGGGGCAGGAGGAAAATGGGACGACAGAGGACGAGATGGCTGGATGGCATCACTGAATGGATGGATGTGAGTCTGAGTGAACTGTGGGAGTTGGTGATGGACAGGGAGGCCTGGCATGCTGCAATTCATGGGGTCGCAAAGAGGTGGACATGACTGGGCGACTGAACTGAACTGAACAAGGGCCCAGGCTAAAGACTTTTTACATTTATAAAAGTATCACATGAATGATTTTAAAATTCATATAGTACCAAAAAGCTTACAGGACTCAGCATTTCTTTTTTCTCCTCTGCCTTTCTCCCCTCATTCCCCTCTGCCAGGGTCCAGCCCTGGTGGATACAGGGAATTCGAAGCGAGGACGGAGTCGGTGAGGAAAAACTTATTTATTCAGAAATATAAGATTAGGAAATAATAGTATAGTGGGAAAATTAAGTGGAGAAAAGAGGCTGAATAACTTGGTTTACATGGAAAGCCAATAAAACCTCGAGACAAGAGGTTTGCACCATCTACGTTGGGCCACTGGCGTCCACTTGAATATCTAAGGGTGCCCCGCCTTGGGCTCCCTTTTGTGTGGATCTTAGAAGCCAGGACAAGTAAGTAGACATGGCGAGCCTCCATGCCCCAGATGGGAATTCAGCCGGAAAAGGAGAGGGAGGGAGAGAGAGAAAGAGACACGGGGGAAACCAGTCCTCCCAATGACTGGCCCCAGCCACTATTCTCCTTCAAGGCCTTTTATACCTGTTTTTTGATTGTACATAGAGATCAAGGGGTAATACAAAATTATGCAGTGTTAGCAGCCTAGACTCTTATGAAAACTGGCTTTTCTCTCTGCATACCTAGTTGTATACACAAGCCTTAAGTGATTTACATCATCTTTAGGCCAAAAGGGCCAATTAACATTTTATGGCTCTTTTCTGATAAGGGTTTGTTAACCAGAAGACTTATTTGTGTTGTTAACCTCAAAATTACTACATATCTTTTTCCATATCCCATTTACATTGATTAACATCCTCCCAACTGCCCAAAAGAAGAAGAAGAATGAGCTCTGGCAGCAATCATTGAATCAACAGTGAAATCCTGTCACCGATATGTTTTTTAGCTCTTAAAAAAGGCCCTTGTAACTTTAAGATACTTAAGCTTCCTGCCCCTGGCAGTTGGGGGCAGTAAGCAATTCACAAGCTGCAAAAGGTCCAGGGAACCTGTTAGGCAAATGAGAGCATTTAAGTTAGAGCGTTATCAGAGATGGTTGAGCTGAAACATTCCTTTCAAATGCAGAAGGCTAAAGCCTTGAATTAACTTTTTCCAAAGAATATCAGAAGAATTAGAAAAAAGTACAATGTCAGGCAGATTCTTATTTTCTGGGTACATGCTCAGGAAATGCCAGGGGGAAATTCCGAGACTCGAATCATCCTTGCCCACTGAGTCTGCCACATGACTTTGTCACGGGTGGGAATCCTCACACTGGCTCCTGGCAGCAGGCATATTCGGGTTTCCTTATTTTGGGGGGTGTAGATGCTCAGGGAAACTCAGGGGGAATCTCTGAAATCTGAATCGCCTTGCCCATTGGATTTCTACCACGTGACCGTGTCATGGGTGGGCTTCCCACGCTGGCCCCCGGCACCCCTCTATAGAACAAACTACTTTCAACGTAACTGTTTCTTCTGGTAATAATGTCCCTATTTCTAAATGAAATACGTATAGCCTTTTGAGTCATGTATTTTTTTTTCTAAATTTTTTTTTTTGTTGTTTTGGCTGTACTGGGTCTTCATTGCTGTGAGGGCTTTTCTCTAGTTGCGATGAGGCAGGGGGCTAATCTTTAGTTTCAGTACATGGGCTTCTCGCTGTGATGGCTTCTCTTGTTGCGGAACACTGGCTCAGTAGTTGCGGCTCCGGAAACTAGAGCACAGGCTCGATAGCTGTGCGCAGGCTTACTTGCTCCAAAGCATGTGGCTTCTTCCTGGATCAGGGATCAAGCCTGTGTCTCCTGCATTGGCAAGTGGACTCTCTAACACTGAGCCACCAAGGAAATCCTAAGTCATCTATTTTAAATAATATCCACAACTCTGTGTATTATAATAGCAAAGATTTAACTGATTTCCAATTTTTGCTTTCTTTTCCCACCTCCACTCTTTATGATTTTTGTCCCCATTTTTACTTTTTTCCCTCTTATGACTGTGACAATGTAAATATTGTTCCCTGGTGAGTCAGAGGATATATTAAGACTACGCTTTTTTCTTATATAATTTTTTCTTTTATATGGAGTGAATTTGCTAATTCTCTTTGAGTGACTAATTCTTCCTATAGTTTCCAATAGTTCTGTAAAATACCTTCAATACATTTTTTAATGTGATTAAACCACCTCCTTCCCCAGTACAGACATGCTTTTTTTTAACCTGAACTGGGGGAGGAGAAGGGGATGTCATAGGATGAGATGGTCGGATGGCATCACCAACTCAATGGACATGAGTTTGAGTAAACTCTGGGAGTTGGCAATGGACAGGGAAGCCTGGAATGCTGCAGTCCATGGGGTCACAAAAAGTTGGACACAACTGAGTGACAACTGAACTGAACTGAACTGGAACTTAGATCTAGACTGTTTCTCTGAGAAGATGCACAGTTAACATCCTAAGACTTTACCTCCTCTCCTTTGAATCTCTTATTTCTTGCACCCTATCTTTTTCTTTGTTTTTATAGAGTATCTTTCAATACTTTCTTGAAAAAAATTTGCATCACAATTTTTTTCTGATTTTTCTATTTTGAAACTTTTTATTCAGCTTTTGTACTTGACCAATAGTGAAACTGAGCAGGACCCTCCAGGGTCCAAAAGCCTTTCTCTGTCCCTGTCACTATTTGGAGGATAAAGACTTGAGCCTCTGCAGTTCATTTTGGTTCCATCACGCAGTCATGTTCACTTCTTGCGAACCCATGGAATGCAGCACGCCAGGCTTCCCTGTATATCACCAACTCTTGGAGCTTGCTCAAGCTTATGTGATGCCATCCAACCATCTCATCTTCTGTCATCCCCTTCTCTTCCTGCCTTCAATCTTTCCCAGCATCAGTCTTTTCCAATGAGTCACTTCTTCTCATCAGATGCCCAAAGTATTGAAGCTTCAGTTTCAGCATCAGTCCTTCAAATGAATGTTCAGGATTGACTTCCTTTAAGATTGACTGGTTGGATCTCCTTTCAGTTCAAGGGACTCTCAAGAGTCTTCTCAAACATCACAGTTCTAAAGCATCCATTCTTTGGAACTCAGCTTTCTTTATAGTCCAACTCTCACATCCATACATGACTACTGGAAAAACCATAGCCTTGACTAGACTGACCTTTGTTGGCAAAGTAATGCCTCTGCTTTTTAATATGTTATCTAGGTTGGTCATAATTTTTCTTCCAAGGAGCAGGCGTCTTTTAATTTCAAGGCTGCAATCACTATCTGCAGTGATTTTGTAGCCCAAGAAAAAAAGTCTGTCACTGTTTCCATTTTTTCCTCATCTATTTGCTATGAAGTGATGGGATAGGATGCCATGATCTTTGTTTCTTGAATACTGAGTTTTAAGCCAGCTTTTTCACTCTCCTCTTTCACTTTCATCAAAAGACTTTTTAGTTCCTCTTCACTTTCTGCCATAAGGGTGGTATCATCTGCATATCTGAGGTTATTGATATTTCTCGCAGCAATCTTGGCTCAAGCTTGTGCTTCATCCAGCCCAGCATTTCACATGATGTACTCTGCATATATAAATAAGCAAGGTAACAATATACAGCCTTGGTGTACTCCTTTCCCTATTTGAAACCAGTCCATTGTTCCAAGTCCAATTCTAACTGTTTCTTCTTGACCTGCATACAGATTTCTCAGGCGGCAGGTAAGGTGGTCTGGTATTCCCATCTCTCGAAGAATTTTCCACAGTTTGCTGTGATCCACACAGTCAAAGGCTTTAGTGTAGTCAGTGAAGCAGAAGTAGATGTCCTTCTGGAATTCTCTTGCTTTTTTCTATGACTTAATGGATATTGACAATTTGATCTCTGGTTCCTCTGCCTTTTCTAAATCCAGCTTGAACTTCTGTACACTCTCAGTTCATGTACTGTTGAAGCCTTGCTTGGAGAATTTTGAGCATTACTTTGCTAGTTTGTGAGATGAGTGTAATTGTGTGGTAATTTAAACATTCATTGGTATTGCCTTTCTTTGGGACTAAAATGAAAACTGTGGCCACTGCTGACTTTTCCAGTCCTATGGCCACTGCTGAGTTTTCCAAATGTGCTGGCATATTCAATGCAACACTTTAACAGAAATAGTTCACCTGGAATGCCTTCACCCCCTACTAGTTTTGTCTGTTTTGGTGCTTCCTAAGACTCACTTGAGTCCTAAGCCTCTTACACCTCCTTTGGTTGCAAGCAACAGATTCAAACAGTTGCTAATTGGGGAAGTAAGGGAATGCATAAACAAAGGAGGAACAATTAGGAAACTATCAGTTCAGTTCAGTTGCTCAGTTGTGTCCAACTCTTCCCAACCTGACCCCATGAATTGCAGCACACCAGGCCTCCCTGTCCAACTCCAACTCCCAGAGTTCACTCAGACTCACATCCATCGAGTCGGTGATACCATCCAGCCATCTCATCCTCTNGATGGTGTCATCTGCATATCTGAGGTTATTGATATTTCTCCCGGCAATCTTGATTCCAGCCTGTGCTTCATCCAGCCTGGCATCTTGCATGATGTACTTCGCATATAAGTTAAATAAGCAGGGTGCCAATATACAGCCTTGATGTACTCCTTTTCCTATTTGGAACCACTCTGTTGTTTCATGTCCAGTCAGGAAACTATAGTACAGGGATTAAAGTAGGATCCTGGTTCCTCCTCAAGGGATATACAGAACAATATCTTTGATTTCTTTTGCAGGAACTAAGGCCCCCACCCAAGTGAAGGAAATTCTAAGTTGAGAACTATTTTCACTCAGTTTTTTGTGGGCATTCTTCTATTGCCTTCAAGCTTACCCCAGTATTGTTGAAAAGTCTGGTGACATTCTAATTCCCATTTCTTCATGACTTGTTTTTTACTCTCTAGAATTTGTGTTTCTGATTCTCCTTGTTTTGGAGGGTAATTTTCTAGTTGAACAATTTTGAATAAAACCGGATGTGTGCCACTCATATCTTCTGTAACCAGTTTTTCTCGGCCTCCAGCCCAGGGACTCATGCCAGAGGTCAGAGGACAGCTGTTTCCTTTAAAATCTCTGAAGAGCAATGAGAGCACAGGGATACAGCTTTTAGCCTGGTTAACATCAGACAGCATGAGTGGTAAGAGAACATTCTCCCTGATCCAGTCATCTTTTGCTGTGTAGCTGCTGTACAATGAACATTTGTGTCCACCTAAAATTCACATGTTGAGGTCCTACCCCCAAGATGATGGTATTAGGTAGTGGGAGGTTTAGTGGAGTGCTTAAATCATGAGCACTCAGTGCTTTCATGAGTGGGATTGATCTCGGGTGGCCTAGGCCTGCATAGGCTTTAAGCAGGCTTTTGGCTCCCAAAAGGTCATGGAAGTGAGAGAGCTGAATCCTAGCCACTAGATCAGAGGTCAATGACAAGTCCCTGGCACTTGGTTTTGCAGAAAAGAATGCCCACAAAGACAGAAAATAATTAAACAAGGGTTTTTTAGGAGGAAAAAGAGTACAGTATTTATGGATAGACACACAAGTGGACTCAGAGAGAGAAATTTGCACCCTCGTGGTAGTTTAAATTACTTATATTGGGGCATTTCCTCTGGGTTTCCTTTAGCCAATCATTTTGATTGGCCTGATTCTGAGTCTGTATTTGGCATATCTCAGGATCCCCCTATGTGGGTGCGCATCTCTCAGCCAACATGGATTCCAGCAAAAAGCTTTGACATCCCTCCTCTTTTGACCTCCAATGAGGTTTCTAGTCAAGAAGGAGTTTTCTTGTCATCCTTAACTACAAGAATGAGAAATATGTTGTCTCTTCTCTTTTATCTGGGCAGGGCCCAGCCTCCTCCCCTGATTGTCCTGCTATCCATATTTTGGAGTTTCTGTCCACAGGGAATGAACTCCAACTGCTTACCCTGGGATGGCTAATCTGTCTCCTGCCTCAAAATTAGTTCCTTTGTAAAAAAAAGGCCTAATAAAGGTTTCTTACCCCTTTCTAGTATGTAAAGTTACAGGGGAAAATGTCAGGCAGCTGGCTCTTACCAAACACCAAAGGTGTTAGTGCCATGATCTTGGACTTCCAAGCTTTCAAAATTGAAAAAGAAATTTCTACATTTCATAATCCACTCATCCACCCATCCTTTGGCATTTTGTGAGAAGAGTCTGAATGCACAAGTAAACTACTCCAAAACTTAGAGGTGTAAATTAACAATCTTTTCTTTTTTTCTTTTTTAATCTTTATGCTCATGATTTTTTAGATTAGGAATTTGACCAGAGCAAGTGGGAATATCTCACTTCTGCTGCATAATGACTGGGACTTTATGTGGCTAAAATGCCCAGGGAGAATTGGGGTGGGGTCATATTTCTGGGCTTCCAGTTTTGACTGTCAGGTGACTCCTCAGTTTTTCTCCATCCTAAGCCTGATAGAGTTGAATAGCCAGGATGGCTTCTTTATGCCTGTCTGGTGACTGGGCTGGGTTGGAAACAGTAGAGGTATAGAAATACCTCTCTTCACACAGCATCGCTACATGACTGGCTTGGGTGATCACATAGCACAGTGGTTGTATGTAGGATAGACTTTTGTGGTAGCTGGATTACCTCAGAGCAATCATTCCAAGATATCCACTTGGAAGATGCAAAGCTTCTTATGATCCAGTCTCAGAAATCCTGCTGCTGAGTCCAAGCACATTCTGCTCCCCCCATGACAGGCCAATGAACTTGGAGATGAGCTGTTGAGGTGAGGAATACAACTTTATTCAGAAAGCCAGCTCACTGAGTAGATGGCAGACTAATGTCTCAAAATAATCATCTCCCTCTAGGTCTGGATGCCAGGTTCTTTTATAGAATAAAGAGGGACAGAAGTTGAGGAAGTAAAGTAAAAAGGCCATTATCATGCAGATATATCCTGGAATGGCCAGCTGTTGCAGAGAGGAAGCCAATTCTGACTCCATGCTGGAAACTTTCTTTGACTTGTTTTTGTGGCTTTTGTTATTATAATCACACATAATACCTGCCTCAGAGGATCCTGCCCCTCCGCCTGACTATAAACTGAAGAAGTACTTTTGTTCAGCTCATAGAAAATCTGACCATGCCCACATCTGAACAGAAGAGACTCACACACCCCTTCCAGATGCTGACCCTTCGATGGTTTGCAAGACTTAAGACCCTTTTTCTTTACTTCCTCACTGCCTCTCCCTCTCTGTTGTTTGGTCACTCATGCTCTTTGTGATCCCATGGACTGCAGCGTGCCAAACTCACGTCCTTTGAGTTGATGACACCATCCTAANACACCCCTTCCAGATGCTGACCCTTCGATGGTTTGCAAGACTTAAGACCCTTTTTCTTTACTTCCTCACTGCCTCTCCCTCTCTGTTGTTTGGTCACTCATGCTCTTTGTGATCCCATGGACTGCAGCGTGCCAAACTCACGTCCTTTGAGTTGATGACACCATCCTAACATCTCATCCTCTGTTGCTCCCTTCTCCTCCTGCCCTCAATCTTTCCCAGCATCAGGGTCTTTTCCAATGAAGTGACTAGATATCATCCATCTTTGCTTCAGTATACCTCAATGAAGGGGCTTTTTTGACTAAAAATGATACACAAGTTGAGAGTTGCAAGTTAAGTTTTATTTGGAGCAAAATGAGGACTGCAGCCGAGGAGGTAACACTTCAGAGAGCTCTGAGAGACTGTTCCAGAGAAGCAGTGGGGGAAGGTCAGTATATAAGATTTTGGTGAAGGGGGAGTTCAATACAATTAAGCACCCATTTTACAAAAGTTTTCTGCTAGTCAGGAGTATCTGATGTCATCATGAAGGAATTTGTTGTTGTTCAGTCACTCAGTCATATCTGACTCTGCAAACCCATGGACTGCAGCACAACAGGCCTCCCTATCCTTTACCATCTCCCAGAGTTTGTGCAAACTCATATCCATTGAGTCAGTGATGCCAGCCAACTATCTTGTCCTCTGTCATCCCCTTCTTTCCCTGCCTTCAATCTTTCCCAGCATCAGGGTCTTCTCCATTGAGTTAGCTCTTCACATCAGGTGGCCAAAGTATTGGAGCTTCAACTTCAACTTCAGTCCTTCTAATGAATACTCAGGATTGATTTCCATTAATATTGATTGGTTTGATCTCCCTGTAGTCCAAGGGACTCTCAAGACTCTTCACCAACACCTCAGTTAGAAAGCATCAATTCTTCAGTTCAGCCTTCCTTATGGTCCAACTCTCACATTCACACATGACTACTGGAAAAACAATAGCTTTGACTATGTGGACCTTTGTCAGCAAAGTAATGTCTTTACTGTTTAATACTCTGTCTAGGTTTGTCACAGGTTTCCTTCCAAGGAGCAAATGTCTTTTAATTTCATGGCTACAGTCATCATCTGCAGTGATTTTGGAGCCCAAGAAAATAAAGCCTGTCACTGTTTCCATTTTCCCCCACCTATTTGCTGTGAAGAGATGGGACCAGAGGCCATGATCTTTGTTTTTTGAATGTTGAATTTTAAGCCAGCTTTTTCACTCTCCTCTTTTGCTTTCATCAAGAGGCTTTTTAGTTCCTCTTCACTTTCTGCCATAAGGGTGGTATCTGCATATCTGAGGTTATTGATATTTCTTCCAGCAATCTTGATTCCAGCTTGTGCTTCTTTCAGCCCAGCATTTCACATGATGTACTCTGCATATCAGTTAAATAAGCAGAGTGACAATATATAGCGTCCACATACTCCTTTCTCAATTTGGAACCAGTCCATTGTTCCAAGTCCAGTTCTGTTACTTCTTGACCTTCATGCAGATTTCTCAGGAGGCAGGTAAGGTGGTCTGGTATTCCCATCTCTTGAAAATTTTTCCACAGTTTGCTGTGATCCACACAGTCAAAGTCTTTAGCATAGTTAATGAAGCAGAAGTATATATTTTCTGGAACTCTCTTGCTTTTTCTATGATCCAGCAGATGTTGGCAACTTGGTCTCTGGCTCCTCTACATTTTCTAAATCTAGCTTGTTCATCTGGAAGTTCTCTGCTCACACACTGTTGAAGCCTAGCTTTAAGTATTTTGACCATTACCTTGGTAGCATATGAAATGAGTGCAATTATGGGGTAGTGAGTTAGAAATTATTAGGTAGTTAGTGTAGGAACTCTGAGACGTTGTTCTGTTTCAATAAACATCCCACTGCACTAACCTGAAATTATACCCTTTGTTCTGATTTCTTGGCTCTTAGAGAAATGTGTCCTTGGTGTGATAAATTATCAGCATTCAGAGTCAGGAAAGGGTAGTAATTAACTTTTGCTCCATATGCCTGAGGAAAACGCAACTGGTGATCATTAATTTTTAGCCTATATATCTGGTCCATTGTAAAATGACCCAGGGTCATGAGAAATGGTTGTGGGATGGTGACTTAATGCCTAAGAAAACTGAGAATATGAGAATCAAAAGAAAACATACAAATGTCAAGTTAAATGTTGTGTTTGCACTTGCTCCTTGGAAGAAAAGCTAGGACAAACCTAAACAGCATGTTGAAAAGTAGAGACATTACTTTGCTAACAATGGTCTGTATAGTCAAAACTGTGGTTTTTTCAGTAGTCACGTATGGATGGGAGAGTTGGACCATAAAGAAGGCTGAGTGCCAAATAAATGATGCTTTTAAACTGTGGCATTGGAGAAGACTCTTGAGAGTCCCTTGGAATGCAAGGAGATCAAACCAGTCAATCCTAAAGGAAATAAGTCCTGAATATTCATTGGAAGGACTGATGCTAAAGCTGAAACTTCAATACTTTGGCCACCTGAAGCAAAGAACTGACTCATTGGAAAAGCCCCTGATGCTGGGAAAGATGGAAGGCAGGAAAAGAAGGGGACGACAGAGAACAAGATGATTGAATGGCATCAAGGACTTAGTAGACATGAGTTTGAGCAAATTCTGGGAGATAGTGAAGGACAAGGAGGCCTAGTGTGCCGCAGTCCATGGGTTTGCAAAGAGTCAGACATGACTGAGCCACTGAACAACAATGGAAATTTTGAAGAATGCACAAACTAAGCCTTTAAACTACTTAATTTCCCAAAGTAAATCAGGGAGAAAAGGAAAGTCCTTCAACTTTTCTGGAAAAGGCTCAGGAAGATATTGAAGGAACATACTCCAATGGACCTGAAATCTATGTAGGGCCAAATTATTCTCAAGGATAAATTTATTACTCAATCAGCCCCATTCATTAAGGTGAAGNGTCCAACTCTCACATTCACACATGACTACTGGAAAAACAATAGCTTTGACTATGTGGACCTTTGTCAGCAAAGTAATGTCTTTACTGTTTAATACTCTGTCTAGGTTTGTCACAGGTTTCCTTCCAAGGAGCAAATGTCTTTTAATTTCATGGCTACAGTCATCATCTGCAGTGATTTTGGAGCCCAAGAAAATAAAGCCTGTCACTGTTTCCATTTTCCCCCACCTATTTGCTGTGAAGAGATGGGACCAGAGGCCATGATCTTTGTTTTTTGAATGTTGAATTTTAAGCCAGCTTTTTCACTCTCCTCTTTTGCTTTCATCAAGAGGCTTTTTAGTTCCTCTTCACTTTCTGCCATAAGGGTGGTATCTGCATATCTGAGGTTATTGATATTTCTTCCAGCAATCTTGATTCCAGCTTGTGCTTCTTTCAGCCCAGCATTTCACATGATGTACTCTGCATATCAGTTAAATAAGCAGAGTGACAATATATAGCGTCCACATACTCCTTTCTCAATTTGGAACCAGTCCATTGTTCCAAGTCCAGTTCTGTTACTTCTTGACCTTCATGCAGATTTCTCAGGAGGCAGGTAAGGTGGTCTGGTATTCCCATCTCTTGAAAATTTTTCCACAGTTTGCTGTGATCCACACAGTCAAAGTCTTTAGCATAGTTAATGAAGCAGAAGTATATATTTTCTGGAACTCTCTTGCTTTTTCTATGATCCAGCAGATGTTGGCAACTTGGTCTCTGGCTCCTCTACATTTTCTAAATCTAGCTTGTTCATCTGGAAGTTCTCTGCTCACACACTGTTGAAGCCTAGCTTTAAGTATTTTGACCATTACCTTGGTAGCATATGAAATGAGTGCAATTATGGGGTAGTGAGTTAGAAATTATTAGGTAGTTAGTGTAGGAACTCTGAGACGTTGTTCTGTTTCAATAAACATCCCACTGCACTAACCTGAAATTATACCCTTTGTTCTGATTTCTTGGCTCTTAGAGAAATGTGTCCTTGGTGTGATAAATTATCAGCATTCAGAGTCAGGAAAGGGTAGTAATTAACTTTTGCTCCATATGCCTGAGGAAAACGCAACTGGTGATCATTAATTTTTAGCCTATATATCTGGTCCATTGTAAAATGACCCAGGGTCATGAGAAATGGTTGTGGGATGGTGACTTAATGCCTAAGAAAACTGAGAATATGAGAATCAAAAGAAAACATACAAATGTCAAGTTAAATGTTGTGTTTGCACTTGCTCCTTGGAAGAAAAGCTAGGACAAACCTAAACAGCATGTTGAAAAGTAGAGACATTACTTTGCTAACAATGGTCTGTATAGTCAAAACTGTGGTTTTTTCAGTAGTCACGTATGGATGGGAGAGTTGGACCATAAAGAAGGCTGAGTGCCAAATAAATGATGCTTTTAAACTGTGGCATTGGAGAAGACTCTTGAGAGTCCCTTGGAATGCAAGGAGATCAAACCAGTCAATCCTAAAGGAAATAAGTCCTGAATATTCATTGGAAGGACTGATGCTAAAGCTGAAACTTCAATACTTTGGCCACCTGAAGCAAAGAACTGACTCATTGGAAAAGCCCCTGATGCTGGGAAAGATGGAAGGCAGGAAAAGAAGGGGACGACAGAGAACAAGATGATTGAATGGCATCAAGGACTTAGTAGACATGAGTTTGAGCAAATTCTGGGAGATAGTGAAGGACAAGGAGGCCTAGTGTGCCGCAGTCCATGGGTTTGCAAAGAGTCAGACATGACTGAGCCACTGAACAACAATGGAAATTTTGAAGAATGCACAAACTAAGCCTTTAAACTACTTAATTTCCCAAAGTAAATCAGGGAGAAAAGGAAAGTCCTTCAACTTTTCTGGAAAAGGCTCAGGAAGATATTGAAGGAACATACTCCAATGGACCTGAAATCTATGTAGGGCCAAATTATTCTCAAGGATAAATTTATTACTCAATCAGCCCCATTCATTAAGGTGAAGTTCGAAAAATTTCTGAACAAGACCCAGAGAACATCCTAAAGACTGCCACACGTGTGTTCTATAAGAGAGATCAGGAGGAATGTAAGGAGAAAGAGAGGAGAGATAAGAAAAAGGCTGAATCTCTCATTATGTCTCTACAGGGAGTTAACTTTAGAGCTACAAAAATAGGAGGACAAAAGCTAAAGCCTGGAGCCTGTTTCCTCTGTGGCAAGGAGGGAAAAGGCCCCCAGGCTAAGATACTACCACCTAAGCCTTGCCCCATTTGTTGAGGTGGTAATTGGAAGAGGAATCGCCCTCAGAGATGTAGGTCTCTGAAATCAGTTCCTCAGACTCCAAATCAAGACTGATGGGGTCCAGAGCTTCCCATTTTGGCTCCCGTCCCCATCACAGCACAGGAGCTTCAGGTAATTCTGACCGTAGTAGACTGCCCTGTTAACTTTCCTCTTGATATAAGAGCCACTTTTTCAGCCCCCCTTTCTAATCCAGGACCTCCTTCAACTAAATCACCCACTATATGTGGCATTTCTGGGAAGTCGATTACAAAACTCTTTACACCACCATTGAGTTGTAACTGAGAGTCCATTCTCTTTTCCCATGCCTTCCTGATAATACCAGAAAGCCCAACTCCCAACCTGGGAAGAGATATACTATCTAATATGCAAGCTTCAAGCCATATAAAATGAAACCCACAGAAAGCTTATGTCTACCCCTAACAGAAATAGGTACTAACCCTGAGCTTTGGGCAGTTGGAGGAAAGATAGGAAGAGCAGTCTCTACTCAGCCAACACAGATAACTCTTAAAGATTCTAATCAATTTCCCCATCGAAAACAATATCCTCTAAAACTGGAGACATGACAGGGATTCATTCCCCTAATTAAAAACCTCAAAGAACAGGGCTTGTTCTTAATTGACTACAACAGCCCTTGTAACCCATCTGCTCTAGGAGTACAAAACCAAAATGGAGAATGGACCATAGTACAACACCTTTTCCCACTAATGAAGCTGTGATTCCATTACATTCTGTGGTGCCTAAGCCCTATACTTTACTTTTCCAGATCCCAGAAATGGCAGCCTGGTTTACTGGGCTAGACTTAAAGGATGCCTTCTTTTGTATTCCTCTAAGCCCAAAGTTCACAACTTTTGTTTGCTTTTGAGGATCCCTCTGATTCCTCTACCCAATTAACTTGGACAGTGTTGCCTCGAGGATTTAGAGATACTCCTCACTTCTTTGGGTAGGCTTTGGTTAAAGACCTAACTGCCTTTTAGGCACCAGAGCTTATAAAAATTATCCAAAATGTAAATGGCATTCTCCTTTGCAGTGACTCAAAGGAACAATGTGACCAAGCTACCTGTGACTTTCTTATTATGTAGCCCAGTGTGGTTACAAAATATCAAAATCTAAAGCTCAGATATGCAGCAGGAAGTTAAATATTAAGGACTCAAACTTTCACATGGAACTCAAGCTTTAGGGAAGGAAAGAATAAAGCCCATTTTATAACATCCTCTCCCTAGTACTATTAGACAACTCCATGGTTTCCTTGGTATAACTGACTACTGCTGAATTTGCATTCCTGGATATGGAGAGCTAGTTCAACCTCCACATAAGTTATTAAAAGAGACTAAACAATTAGGACAAAAAGTATTACAATGGGAACCTGGAGAAATACATGCATTTAAGCCTTTACAACAGGCTCTTTTCAGGCCTGCTGTCAACTACGTGACTGATCAACTTGCTAAAAGTCTCTTTCAAAGAAAGGGATTGATAGAAACTGTAGTTCAAATTGTTAAGGGATGTGCAATATGCCAAAAAAATAATGCCTATAACAGCTAATCAGTTCCTCCAGGTTTACAATGCACAGGAAAATATTCTGGAGAAGACTGACAGATAGATTTGACCCATATGTCTAGAGCAAAGGAACATTGATATAGTGTTAAAAAAGAAATATTTACATTTCTCCTAATTCTATATAAATTATTCCTTTTTTCTTTTTTTAAATCAACATCCTATCTACTATCTGCTATCCAGGCCTGTTCTCACCATCTCTTTCAGACAAAACCACTTTGGAGGAATTAAGTTGTTCCATAGCCATCCCATCTTCCCCTCACAATTTCATTCCCAAAGAAGATTGTAGAAACTGCT
This sequence comes from Neotragus moschatus, assembly GCA_006410615.1. NCBI lineage: Eukaryota > Metazoa > Chordata > Mammalia > Artiodactyla > Bovidae > Neotragus > Neotragus moschatus. The sequence continues at coordinate 80,092 of SJYA01000576.1, read as the reverse complement.
GATATCCCACAGACTGTTTAACTCTGATGAACCAGAACCATTTAATTATGTCGATATTACCCAAGTAGCATATGATCACTTGATCAGTAGAGTAACATTTTTCCAGTTTGAAATTCCCCTTCTGGAAANTCCCAAAGAAGATTGTAGAAACTGCTGATATCCCACAGACTGTTTAACTCTGATGAACCAGAACCATTTAATTATGTCGATATTACCCAAGTAGCATATGATCACTTGATCAGTAGAGTAACATTTTTCCAGTTTGAAATTCTGCTTCTGGAAACATGACAGGATGGGTTTCTAAACAAAAAGATCTCACCCTCATGAGCCATAAGAATATCTGCCTTTATGCCTCTGTGGATCTATATTTTTAAAATATCAATCCACTCATTCTAAATCTCTCATCCTTTTATTTTCCAACAGCATGGAGAAAAAGTATTGTTTGAAGAAAGCAAGAATCAGACATGTTTGTCTTTCTTAATTCAAGGGACTCGTTTAAAAATTTTCCATGATTCATCTGTAAGACCTGATTTCTTTTCATCCTTATTTGGTTCCTTGGGAAAGAATTTGGTATATCTTATTGAATAAACAGTTCCTGCCAAGAAGTGCACTATTTATTATGATCTTTTTCTTTATTTATAGGTATTCTAAACTCTGATGACTAATATTTCTGGAGATCTCAACCCTTAGATAAGTAATGACATTACTTAGTCTCTATTATTAATAATTTTAGAAGGTATACTGCTTGTCCAAGGGCCATTCTTCTGCAGAATTAATTCTTAAATTGTATTCAGAAGAATATTGTTGAGTGTGACTTGAACAATAAAGATATCCATGGTCAAATAAGTTTAGGAAACACTAAGTGAGGCAGTTAAAAGATACATCAGGACTTCTTAAAACTTTAATATGGAAGATTAGAGAAGATTTGTGAATCATAAAATGAAGAGTGTCTTATATAGCCATTTCATAATTTACTGATTTTTATTGCAAGCAGCATAAATGCTTTATATTTAGCATTTTTCTGAATATATTTTGAGAAATGCTACTTTAGAAATAGCTAGGACTTCCTTGAAGGTCCAGAGGTTAGGACACCAAGCTTCCAATGCAGGGGACAAAGTTTGATACCTGGTCAAGAAACTGGGATCCCATGTGCCAAAATTAAAAAAAAAAAGAAAAAAAGAAAGAAAGAAAGAAAAAAAAAAAAGTAGCTAAATAAGTCAAAATGGAAGCTTTTTAAAAATCCACTTATCCACAAACATAACTTACTGGAAATAATGTTGAACAATGACTTCAGAACAAATTTACTGAAAGCCTTATATTTTCTAGCTAAAGATCAGCATTGCTTAATGGCTATTCTTTTCTCACTCTCAAAATTTAAGTGGGTATCTGAGATCGTCACAGAGAATGACCGCTTAAAACTTCATTGTTACTCTAAGTTTAATTTAAACCACTAAACAGACTGAGTTGACAGAAGGGACTCTCTAAATTTACGAATAACCTTTTCAATCTCCTAAAGAACTTCTGATGCTTTGTTTTAAGGAACTTAGAAGAAGCTTTCCCCATGACTCTTGCCAGCAGAGTATTGACAGGTCATTTCTGGCTATTTTATGTTACACCAAATAAGATAACCTTCTAGCTCTTAGTTTTAAAAATAAATACCTAGAAGCAAAAGAAAGAATGAGGGCAAGGGAGATGAGAAAAGAAGGAAAAGGAAAAGGAGGAAAACAGCTAGGCAGATTGTTTACAAAATGGCAATATTTGCACAATGCTTTACAAATAGCCACAGGCTCTCAGATCTCTGTTTTCACTCTCTTTGTAATGACTTTGAGCTTCCTCCCATCAAAAAGTAGAGTCTATTTCTACATCCTTTGAACCTAGGCTTGACCTCGCCATTTGTTTGGGGCAATAGGCCACTATGAATGAGTTGCAAGCAAACACTGCATTGAGGCTTGCCCCTTTCTGCAACTCTTTGGAATCCCAGGGACATCATGTGAAGAAGCCCATGTGGACTAGATTTTTGGAAGATGAAGCCCGTGGGGAGTAGAGAAGGGCCGAATTTCTAACTTTATTTTTAATTGCAACATTTATTTCCTGCAATAATAGATGATTAGCTTAGTCATACCACCCTCATCCTAGTCATCTTCCTCATCAAACTTGAAAACACCAGAGGAATGTGAAACTGAGATTTCAAAGAAGGGATGTGAGTATTCAACATCGAGGGAGCAGAGACGTAGGAGCACCATGATGCAGGAAAGAGGTGGTCCCTTGGAAAATTAAAAGATGTCAGTGGAGGAACTTCCCTGGTGGTCCAAATGTTTAGACTTCAAACTTCCACTGCAAAGGTACAGGTTTGATACTTTGTGGGGGAACTCCAATCCTACATGTCTTGTGGTGCAGCCAAAATCCAAATAAACTAAAAAACAGAAACAAAAACATAAAATAAGTCAGTGTAGGTGGAACAACAATGAGTAGGGTAGTGAAGAGTATAAGATGAAATAGAAGAAATAAACAGAAACAGGCTTGAGCCTGTCGCTTCCTTGAGCCTTCGACCATGCACAATATAGAACATGCAAGACTATATAACTTTACAAGAACTGGATTTTATTTTCAGTGATTATTTTTTTGCATCGAACTAAAAGAAAGTTTTTTAACTGTAATATGTGGCACCATTGACATGTGGAGGTATCAACGGGTGAGAGCAAATGAGGAAACCAAGTTGGATGACCATTTAGCTATACAAATTAAAGGCCTTAAATATTTCTCTTTGATCAACAAGTTCAACATTATTCTAAGAAATTATCATGACTGTGCAAAAATATTCCTTTTCAAATAAGTTCATCTCATTATTTTTGATAATAGTGAAAACTAGAGGTAATCAAAAAAATGTCTGATAATAGTTTATTAGTGAAATAAATTGCAATATATTATAACAGATTATTATTAAGCCATTGAGATTATTGTCAAAGTGTATATGTATATATAAGACATAGAAAAGGGCAGTCTACAAAATAGTATATTCAATATAATCTCAATTATGTTAAAAAGAAAACTGCAGTGAAAAAAATGAGTGGAAAAGTATAGAACCAAATGTTAACAATGTTTCTATTTGTAGCTGGAGTTAGGAGTATTGTATGAGAAAAATATTTAGGGAAAACCTTGAAGGCACCAAATTTCCTACCTCCAATGTTCTTCAATGACTGCATCTCTGGGTCAGAAATACCAGTGTACAAAGAATGTTTATATAGATTTTTATATGTAAAAATGTTACTGATATATTGTGACAGTCAAAATATAGAGATTATATGTAATACAAATTTAGCTCTGTAACAGACTATACTAAAATGATGAGAGAAAAATATGCTTACCAAATAATTTAAGTCTGAGTTTACAATACTGGAGAAAGAAATGGCAATCCACTCCAGGACTATTGCCTGGAAAATCCCATGGACAGAGGAGCCTGGTAGGCTACAGTCCATGAGGTCACAAAGAGTCGGACATGACTGAGTGACTTCACTTTCATTTCACTTTACAATACTAATGGAAATCAGTCCTGAACGTTCATTGGAAGGACTGATGCTGAAGATGAAATTCCAATACTTTGGCCACCTGATGCAAAGGTCTGACTCCGTGGAAAAGCCCCTGATGCTGGGAAAGATTGAAAGAAGGAGGAGAAGGGGACGACAGAGCATAAGATGGTTGGATGGCATCACTGACTCAATGGACAAGAATTTGAATAAGCTCTAGGAGATAGTGATGAACAGGGAAGCCTGGCATGCTGCAGTCCGTGCAGTCACAAAGAATTGGACATGACTGAGCAACTAAACTGAACTGACTCTAGAACCAGTGAGACGGACAGGTCATGGTGGAGAGGTCTGACACAATGTGGTCCACTGGAGAAGGGAATGGCAAACCACTTCAGTATTCTTGCCTTGAGAACCCCATGAACAATATGAAAAGGCAAAAAGATAGGACACTGAAAGATGAACTCCCCAGGTCGGTAGGTGCCCAATATGCTCCTGGAGATCAGTGGAGAAATAACTCCAGAAGGAATGAAGGGATGGAGCCAAAGCAAAAACAACACCCAGTTGTGGATGGGACTGGAGATAGAAGCAAGGTCTGATGCTGTAAGAGCAATATTGTGTAGGAACCTGGAATGCTAGGTGCTGGGGTCCAGCCCCAGTGGATCCAGGGAATTCGAAGCAAGGACGGCATCGGCGAGAAAAAAATTATTTATTTATAAATATAAGATTAGGAAATAATAGTGTAGTAGGAAAATTTAGTGGAGAAAAGGGGTTTAATAACTTGGGTTACGGGGAAAACCAATAAAATCTCAGGACAAGAGATCTACACCATCTACGTTGGGCCACCGGCGCCCATTTGAATATCGAAGGGTGCCCCACTTTAGGCTCCCTTTCGCGTGGAACTTAAAAGCCAGGGCAAGTAAGTAGACGTGGTGAGCCTCCCCGTTCCAGATGGGAATTCAGCTGGGAAAGCAGAGGGAGGGAGAAAGAGAAAGAGAGAGAGACACGGGGGGGAGCCAGATTTCCAAGAAACTAGTTCGACAGACTAGTCTGAGAAACTGGTCCATCCTTTATTATTCAGAAGGCCTTTTATACATAAAGATCAATGGGTAACACAAAGTNCCTTTATCAAGCCCATCTTTGCATGAATTGTTCCCTTGTTATCTCTAATTTTTTTGAAGAGATCTCTAGTCTTTCCCATTCTGTTGTTTTCCTCTATTTCTTTGCATTGATTGCTGAAGAAGGCTTTCTTATCTCTTCTTGCTGTTCTTTGGAACTCTGCATTCAGATATTTATATCTTTTTTTCTAAAGTGTACAAACAAACTAACTATAAAGTTACATAATAACTTTTAGCAATATCATATAAAAGATTGCTAAAATTGTAAAGAACATAAATGCCTCATCGTTGACAAACAGTGTTTGGATACAGGTTAACAGTATCTTTACTAATCACAGCATAATAAACATGTAGATTTATATTTTGCATGTATCACTGGTGATAATATTCCATATATTACAGTTTCATGGGATATCTTATATTTCAAGAGTCTAAGAGAATATTCGGAGAAGGCAATGGCACCCCACTCCAGTATTCTTGTCTGGAAAATCCCATGGATACAGGAGCCTGGTAGGCTACATTCCACGGGGTCGCTAAGAGTTGGACACGACTGAGCGACTTCACTTTCACTTTTCACTTTCATGCATTGGAGAAGGAAATGGCAACCCACTCCAGTGTTCTTGCCCGGAGAATCCCAGGGATGGGGGAGCCTAGTGGGCTGCTGTCTATGGGGTTGCACAGAGTCGGACATGACCGAAGCGACTTAGCAGCAGCAGCAGCAAGACAATATGGAACATAGAACTGGCCATCACAAAATATTTCTTGAAAAAAAGTAAAATATTAAAATGATAAAGGGACAACGAAGCTGAACTTTTAAAAATTGGTCTTTTCAACATACATTATTATAATTGAAAAACTCCATTAACAGAAATTACAATTGTTAAAAATTCAGGGAAACCTCACCTTCTATATAAGTTAGAAACCTGGCATGAAGAAGTAGATGTTAAGGGAAAAACCACAGGTGCTGTTGCCCCTTCTTGGGCTAGTAACCTTGAGAGCCTTTAGTAACTAGAAGATGTTATTGAAAAGGACAGTGAGCAGTGCCAAGAGAGAGCCTGTTGCAGAGCCAGGCTCCTTGGAGAGGGTCATCCTATAGAAGTTAGGAGATTTGATGAAGGGACACAGCCAGTCACAGCCATCAGCAGGCAGGGAGTTGGGGCAATGTATCCAAATCTCACTCTCCTTTTCTCCATCCTCTTGAGCATGTTATTCATTGGCTGAACATAGGTAAAAGCCACAANAGCCTGTTGCAGAGCCAGGCTCCTTGGAGAGGGTCATCCTATAGAAGTTAGGAGATTTGATGAAGGGACACAGCCAGTCACAGCCATCAGCAGGCAGGGAGTTGGGGCAATGTATCCAAATCTCACTCTCCTTTTCTCCATCCTCTTGAGCATGTTATTCATTGGCTGAACATAGGTAAAAGCCACAAAGTGAGAGAATCCACACAACTGGTATACACAAGTCAGCCACCGAAGCACAGGGTTGGAAGGAGAAAGGTGGAGAGTTAACTCAGAGAGACAAACAACAAACAGGCTCTCATACATACAGGTACAACATACAACATTCAGATTCCATTTTTCCACATCTCCTCTTCTTAAATTTAAATATTCATATCTTGAATATTTGTAATTATAAATAGGATGATAATAAAATAACTCTATTCACATTTCCTTTGCTTGGATTACTACTTGAAAAGTTTCACCAATAAGACTAATGTATATGATTTACTCTATACTACCAATTGTTTTCTCAGAGTTTAAACAATATTTCCTGCCACCAACATAAATAACCATGATTATTTTGATATTTTTGTTAGTATTATTCTTTTTAATTTTTAAAATAATGAATACAAAAAAAAATGAATACATAATGGTTTGAATGTTAACTCTGACCTCTAGGAATTCACATACTGCTGTTTCTATTTCCTTATCAGTAAGGGAGGAATGAAAAGGACATCTTTTTTGGGTGTTAGTTCTAAAAGGTCTTATAGGTTTTCACAGAACCATTCAGCTTCTTCAGCATTACTGGTTGGGACATAGACTTAGAGAAGAAGCTGAAGTTGAATGGTTCTATGAAGGCCTACAAGACCTTTTAGAATTAACACCCCAAAAAGATGTCCTTTTCATCATACGGGACTGGAATGCAAAAGTAGGAAGTCAAGAAACACCTGGAATAACAGGCAAATTTGGCCTTGGAATGTNCAAGAAACACCTGGAGTAACAGGCAAATTTGGCTTTGGAGTACAGAATGAAGCAGGGCAAAGGCTAATAGCGTTTTGCCAAGAAAATGCAATGGTCATAGCCAACCCTCTCTTCCAATAACACTAGAGAAGAGTCTGCACATGAACATCACCAGACAGTTGACACCAAAATTGGATTGATTATATTCCTTGCAGCCAAAGAAGGAGAAGCTCTATACAGCCAGCAAAAACAAGTCTGGGAGCTGACTGTGGCTCAGATCAAGAACTCCTTATTGCCAAATTCAGACTTAAATTGAAGAAACNAACATCACCAGACAGTTGACACCAAAATTGGATTGATTATATTCCTTGCAGCCAAAGAAGGAGAAGCTCTATACAGCCAGCAAAAACAAGTCTGGGAGCTGACTGTGGCTCAGATCAAGAACTCCTTATTGCCAAATTCAGACTTAAATTGAAGAAACTGGGGAAACCACTAGATCATTCAGGTATGACCTAAATCAAATCCCTTATGATTATACAGTGGATGTGAGAAATAGATTTAAGGGACTAGATCTGATACACAGAGTGCCTGATGAACTATGGATGGAGACAGGGATCAAGACCATCCTCAACAAAAAGAAATGCAAAGAAAGCAAAATGGCTATCTGAGGAGGCCTTACAAATAGCTGTGAAATGAAGGGAAGTGAAAAGCGAAGGAGAAAAGGAAAGACTTACCCATTTGAAAGCAGAGTTCCAAAGAATAGCAAGGAGAGACAAGAAAGGCTTCCTCAGTGATCAGTACAAAGAAATAGAGGAAAACAATAGAATGGGAAAGGCTAGAGATCTCTTCATGAAAATTAGAGATACCAAGGGAATATTTCATGCAAAGATGGGCTCAATAAAGGAGAGAGATGGTATGGACCTAACAGAAGCAGAATATATTAAGATGTGGCAAGAATACACAGAAGAACTGTACAAAAAAGATCTTCATGACCCAGATAATCATGATGGTTTGATCACTCACCTAGAGCCAGACATCCTGGAATGTGAAGACAAGTGGGCCTTAGGAAGCATCACTAAGAACAAAGCTAGTGGAGGTGATGGAATTCCAGTTAAGTAATTTCAAATCCTGGAAGATGATCCTGTGAAAGTGCTGCACTCAATAGGCCAGAAAATATGGAAAACTCAGCAGTGGCCACAGGACTGGAAAATGGCACTTTTCATTCCAATCCCTACGAAAGGCACTGCCAAAGAATGCTCAAACTACCGCACAATAGCACTCATCTCACATGCTAGTAAAATAATACTTAAAATTCTCCAAGCCAGGTTTCAACATTACTCGAACCATGAAATTCCAGATGTTCAAGCTGGTTTTAGAAAAGGCAAAGGAACCAGAGATCAAATTGCCAACATCTGCTGGATCATTGAAATAGCAAGAGAGTTCCAGAAACACATCTATTTCTGCTTTATTGGCTATACCAAAGCCTTTGACTGTGTGGACTACAACAAATTCTGGAAAATTCTGAAAGAGATGGGAATACCAGACCACCTGACTTGCCTCTTGAAAAACCTTTTTGCAGGTCAGGAAGAAAAAGTTAGACCTGGACATGGAACAACAGACTGGTTCCAAATAGGAAAAGAAGTCCGTCAAGGCTGTATATTGTCACCCTGCTTATTTAACTTCTATGCAGAGTACATCATGAGAAACGCTGAGCTGGAAGAAGTACAAGCTGGAATCAAGATTGCCAGGAGAAATATCAAAAACCTCAGATATGCAGATGACACCACCCTTGTGGAAGAAAGTGAAGAAGACCTAAAGAGCCTCTTAATGAAAGTGAAAAAGGAGAGTGAAAAAGTTGACTTAAAGCTCAACATTCAGAAAAACGAAGATCATGGCATCCAGTCCCATCACTTCATGGGAAATAGATAGGGAAACAGTGGAAACAGGGGCTGACTGTATTTTTCTGGGCTCCAAAATCACTGCAGATTTTTTTTGCAGCCAGGAAATTAAAAGACACTTCCTCTTTAGAAGGAAAGTTATGACCAATCTAAATAGCATATTAAAAAGCAGAGACAATACTTTATCAACAAAGGTCCATCTAGTCAAGGCTATGATTTTTCCAATAGTCATGTTTGGATGTGAGAGTTGGACTGTGACGAAAGCTGAGCGCCAAAGAATTGATGTTTTTGAATTGTGGTGTTGGAGAAGACTCTTGAGAGTTCCTTGAACTGCAAGGAGATCCAACCAGTCCGTCCTAAAGGAGATCAGTCCTGGGTGTTCATTGGAAGAACTGATGCTAAGGCTTAAACTGCAGTACTTTGGCCACCTGATGTGAAGGGCTGACTCATTGGAAAAGACCCTGATGCTGGGAAAGATTGAAGGCAGGAGGAGAAGGGGATGACAGGGGATGAGATGGTTGGATGGCATCACCGACTCAGTGGACATGGGTTTGGGTGGACCCTGGGAGTTGGTGATGGACAGGGAGGGCTGGCCTGCTGCAGTAAGACACGGCTGAGTGACTGAAGTGAACTGAACTGACTCTAGAATCAAGAAAGTGCAGAAGGAGGAAACAAACCATAGTGCCAAGTCAACACTCTGATACAGGGGGCACAGAGTATGATACAGACAGATGGAGATAGGGAAGGCTCAGACCTCCATCCCACATGAGGATCCAGCTGCTGCATCTCAGAGTCTAAGCTTCTGTCCATCATATCATATGTAGTGTGCTCAGTCATGTCCAAGTCTTTGTGGTCCTACAGACTGTAGCCTGCCAGGCTCCTCTGTCCATGGAATTTTCCAGGCAAGTATATTGGAGTGGGGTGTCATTTCCTACTACAGGGGATCTTCCTAATGCTGGGATCCAAGCCACATGTCTTGTGTCCTTTTACATTAGCAGGCAGATGTTTTATCAGTAGCACCACCTGGGAAGCCCCATCATATATAGATCACATCCAACTAAGCAGGAAGCTGTTTAAGCATCTCAACATCCTGATCCCTGTAAAGTCAACTGACTTCACAGCTACTTTTCCCTCAAGATCCATGAGAACATCCTTCCAGGTATGCTCATCTGCTTAGAAGTCCCCCAAAGTTGCTTAGACTTGGATTTGGGGTTTTATCTGTGTGGAGGTGACTATCTTTACCTGCTTTTGTTGACACTTTCTGAATAATTAAAGATAGGAGTGAGTATGAATTTTAAAAATCTTTGGGGGACTTCCCTGGTGGTCCAGGGGTTAAGAATCCATGCCTCTACTACAAAGTACATGAGACAGATCCCTGATCAGGGAACTCCCACATGCAGCAGTGTGACCAAAAAAAATAATAATAATAAAAATCATCAGGGGGAAAAAAAAAAGCACTTTTTGCTTATTACTGTATTTCCCTAGATTGCTTAACAGGAGAAAACCAAACAAAACCCCAAAACCCTGCCTCTTATCAGCAATTGTTGAGATTAGAGGTTTTTTTGAAGTTCAAACTGCACATGGCTGATTTTATTTTCTTCATTTTTACTTACCTTTATTCTTTCAACTTTCTTCAGTGAGCGTGTAATTACTTTCAAGGATAGAAAGATCAGTGTTATTAATTTTTATATCTCACTACCAATTTTTATTGCTTTGTTTTTAATGGCAGCCAAAAAAAAAAAAAATCATAAGAGATTGAAGTCCCTGGGTTTGAATGCCAGCATTAACAATGAAGGTCATTTGGCAGTCACAGTTGCCCAGAGCATGAATTGGGTAAGAAAAGTCTCAAAAGCACAGATTTCTAACTGTTTATAAAGCCTATTTCTCCCAGCTTGAGAGGCCTTGTATGGATGTCTACAATTTTGCAAACTCTCATCAATCAGGAAGAAAATCTAAAGTTCCAATAGACAATAAAGGGACAAAATTATTTTTCTATTTATGGACATAGAAGACTATAGCATATTGAATCTGAATGCTTTAAATGTAGATAATTGTGGCAAACTGTGTTTCCCCAAAATGGTCCCATTCCTTGGGTTTATCTGCAATGTGACTTTGACCTTCTTATCATGAAATGAGGTCTGCTTTTTTACTTTTCCTCCCCCTTACCCCAGGTGATTTGACTCACATGGAACATTTGTAACATTCTATTAACATTTAGAATGCCTGGAATAGATGTTGAATTTCAAGACTAGATCAGAAAAAGCATGGTAGCTTCTGCCTCTACTCACTGGAATACTAGCCCGTGAACGTCTGCAGCTGGCAGGTAAGTCAACCAGCTGTCCTGAGGCCCAGATCAAGCCATGCAGAGAGCTCATTCAGCCAGACCCAGTGACCACAGAAAATAAGTGAGTTGCCCATCTAGCCCCAGCCCCCAGCTGCTCTTTGTTGTTCAGTCGCTCATTTATGTCTGCTTCTATGCGACCCCATGGACTGCAGCACTCCAGGCTTCCCTGTCCTTCACTATCTCCTGGAATTTGCTCAAACTCATGTCCATTGAGTCGATGATGGACTCAATCATCTCATCCAGCTGCTCTAGCCCCAAGCTGTTCCAGTTTTAGCCACTGTCTGCCAGCATTTCATGAGAGACTCCAAGCCAGACCCAACCAGCAAGCCCTCCAGGATTCTTCAGCCCCGTGCCCCAGCCCCCAAAACATGTGGTGTGATAAAAGAAGCATGCTAAAGATTTTAAGGAATGTGGTTAGACCATCCCTGTCTGCTAAGACCCTAACCTTCTGGACTACTACACTGCAAAGGGAGTCCTCCAGAAGAGAGTCCTGGATTGTAGAAGAAATATATACATCTCAAAGGAACAGAGAAAGGACTTAAAATTGCAAAGTGCAAGTTTTCTAAAACGATTTAAGAAAAATGAAGAAGGTTTTGACTGGAAGAAAGAACCTATTCTTCTGGCAGCCTTGAGCTTTTCCAGGCTGGAACTTAAGGTGTGTAGCGGTGTCCTAAAGATACGGCTTTAGGCTGCTGGAAGCCAGGTAGAGTTTGCTCAGATCTCTGAGTCTGGAGGAGGGAGTGGAGTCGGGAGGGAGTAGGCATGGAGTTGCTTTTGCAGTTTGCAGTTCTCAGTTGTTACACAGCATTGGATAAACAAAGCAAACTTTTTACCTAAAAGTGAAGTGCTCCTGTAACAAAAACCAAAAACACACCGCATGACTTAAAGACTGGGCAGCAGGAGGAAGGTAGAAGGACCTTGTTGTTGTTGTTCAGTTGTTAACTCATGCCCAACTCTTTGTGACCCCGCGGACTACAGCATGCTAGGCTTCCTTATCCTTCACCATTTCCCTGAGTTTGCCCAAACTCATGTCCATTGAGCCACTGATGCCATCCAACCATCCAACCAGCAACACGGTCTTTTTCAGAGTCGGCTCTTTGAATTAGGTAGCCAAAGTATTGGAGCTTAAGTTTTAGCATCAGTCCTTCCAATGAATATTCAGGGTTGATTGCCTTTACAATTGACTGATTTGTTCTCCTTGAAGGACATTGAATAGACTATTATGTGAGAGTTGAGAGCCTGGAGGAAGCTGTCAGTGCCGGCCTATAACAGGTAGAAAGAGGGCAGCTTAAAAGGGAACTCTCCAGTTTTTAAGAAAAGTGAGAGGAAATATAAAACATTCAGGACTTGCTAGATTCAAAAATAAAATGATTTCTCAGTCCCAGATTTTCCAGACAGAGCATATCTTCAAAATACATGGCTATATATGTTTTGAATGCCTCTTCCTATTTTGTAATATTTTCATAAAGAGAAGAGGAAAACAATTTGATCTTTTCTGCATAATTGATCAAAAATTGTTTTTTAAATTGTTCATAGCTTGAACTAGGTATTAATGAGAACTATCTCAGTTCAGTTCAGTCACTTAGTCATGTATGACTCTTTGTGGCTCCATGGACTGCAGCATGACAGGCCTCCCTGTCCACCTCCAACTCCTGGAATTGACTCAAACTCATCCCTATTCAGTCCGTGATACTNAAGAAAATCTAAAGTTCCAATAGACAATAAAGGGACAAAATTATTTTTCTATTTATGGACATAGAAGACTATAGCATATTGAATCTGAATGCTTTAAATGTAGATAATTGTGGCAAACTGTGTTTCCCCAAAATGGTCCCATTCCTTGGGTTTATCTGCAATGTGACTTTGACCTTCTTATCATGAAATGAGGTCTGCTTTTTTACTTTTCCTCCCCCTTACCCCAGGTGATTTGACTCACATGGAACATTTGTAACATTCTATTAACATTTAGAATGCCTGGAATAGATGTTGAATTTCAAGACTAGATCAGAAAAAGCATGGTAGCTTCTGCCTCTACTCACTGGAATACTAGCCCGTGAACGTCTGCAGCTGGCAGGTAAGTCAACCAGCTGTCCTGAGGCCCAGATCAAGCCATGCAGAGAGCTCATTCAGCCAGACCCAGTGACCACAGAAAATAAGTGAGTTGCCCATCTAGCCCCAGCCCCCAGCTGCTCTTTGTTGTTCAGTCGCTCATTTATGTCTGCTTCTATGCGACCCCATGGACTGCAGCACTCCAGGCTTCCCTGTCCTTCACTATCTCCTGGAATTTGCTCAAACTCATGTCCATTGAGTCGATGATGGACTCAATCATCTCATCCAGCTGCTCTAGCCCCAAGCTGTTCCAGTTTTAGCCACTGTCTGCCAGCATTTCATGAGAGACTCCAAGCCAGACCCAACCAGCAAGCCCTCCAGGATTCTTCAGCCCCGTGCCCCAGCCCCCAAAACATGTGGTGTGATAAAAGAAGCATGCTAAAGATTTTAAGGAATGTGGTTAGACCATCCCTGTCTGCTAAGACCCTAACCTTCTGGACTACTACACTGCAAAGGGAGTCCTCCAGAAGAGAGTCCTGGATTGTAGAAGAAATATATACATCTCAAAGGAACAGAGAAAGGACTTAAAATTGCAAAGTGCAAGTTTTCTAAAACGATTTAAGAAAAATGAAGAAGGTTTTGACTGGAAGAAAGAACCTATTCTTCTGGCAGCCTTGAGCTTTTCCAGGCTGGAACTTAAGGTGTGTAGCGGTGTCCTAAAGATACGGCTTTAGGCTGCTGGAAGCCAGGTAGAGTTTGCTCAGATCTCTGAGTCTGGAGGAGGGAGTGGAGTCGGGAGGGAGTAGGCATGGAGTTGCTTTTGCAGTTTGCAGTTCTCAGTTGTTACACAGCATTGGATAAACAAAGCAAACTTTTTACCTAAAAGTGAAGTGCTCCTGTAACAAAAACCAAAAACACACCGCATGACTTAAAGACTGGGCAGCAGGAGGAAGGTAGAAGGACCTTGTTGTTGTTGTTCAGTTGTTAACTCATGCCCAACTCTTTGTGACCCCGCGGACTACAGCATGCTAGGCTTCCTTATCCTTCACCATTTCCCTGAGTTTGCCCAAACTCATGTCCATTGAGCCACTGATGCCATCCAACCATCCAACCAGCAACACGGTCTTTTTCAGAGTCGGCTCTTTGAATTAGGTAGCCAAAGTATTGGAGCTTAAGTTTTAGCATCAGTCCTTCCAATGAATATTCAGGGTTGATTGCCTTTACAATTGACTGATTTGTTCTCCTTGAAGGACATTGAATAGACTATTATGTGAGAGTTGAGAGCCTGGAGGAAGCTGTCAGTGCCGGCCTATAACAGGTAGAAAGAGGGCAGCTTAAAAGGGAACTCTCCAGTTTTTAAGAAAAGTGAGAGGAAATATAAAACATTCAGGACTTGCTAGATTCAAAAATAAAATGATTTCTCAGTCCCAGATTTTCCAGACAGAGCATATCTTCAAAATACATGGCTATATATGTTTTGAATGCCTCTTCCTATTTTGTAATATTTTCATAAAGAGAAGAGGAAAACAATTTGATCTTTTCTGCATAATTGATCAAAAATTGTTTTTTAAATTGTTCATAGCTTGAACTAGGTATTAATGAGAACTATCTCAGTTCAGTTCAGTCACTTAGTCATGTATGACTCTTTGTGGCTCCATGGACTGCAGCATGACAGGCCTCCCTGTCCACCTCCAACTCCTGGAATTGACTCAAACTCATCCCTATTCAGTCCGTGATACTTCCAACCATCTCATCCTCTGTCATCCCCTTCTCCTACTGCCTTCAATCTTTTCCAACATCAGGGTATATTCCAATGAGTCAGCTCTTCGTATCAGGTGGCCAAAATATTGGAGTTTCAGCTTCAACATCAGTCCTTCCAATGAATACTAGGGACTGATCTCCTTTAGGATGGACTAGTTGGATCTCCTTGTAGTCCAAGGAACTCTCAAGAATCTTCTCCAACACCCTATTTTGAAAGCATCAATTCTTCGGCACTAAGCCAACATCCGCTGGATCATCAGAAAAACAAGAGAGTTCCAGAAAAATGGCTACTTCTGCTTTATTGACTATGCCAAAGCCTTTGACTGTATGGATCACAATAAACTCTGGAAAATTCTGAAANCAGTGTGTTGTTCCATGTCCAGTTCTAACTGTTGCTTCCTGACCTGCATACAGATTTCTCAAGAGGCAGGTTCGGTGGTCTGATATTCCCATCTCTTTAAGAATTTTCCAGAGTTTGTTGTGGTTCACACAGTCAAAGGCTTTGGCATAGTCAATAAAGCAGAAGTAGACATTTTTCTGGAACGCTCTTGCTTTTCTGATGATCCAGCAGATGTTGGCAATTTGATCTCTGGCTCCTTTGCCTTTTCTCAAGCCAGCTTGAACATCTGGAAGTTCACGGTTCCCATACTATTGAAGCCTGGCTTGGAGAACTTTGAGGATTACTTTACTAGCATGTGAGATGAGTGAAATTGTGCAGTAGTTTGAGCATTCTTTGGCATTGCCTTTCTTTGGGAATCAAATGAAAACTGACCATTTCCAGTCCTATGGCCACTGCTGAGTTTTCCAAATTTGCTGGCATATTGAGTGCAGCACTTTCACAGCATCATCTATCAGGATTTGAAATAGCTCCACTGGAATTCCATCACCTTCACCTCCACTAGCTTTGTCATGCACCTAATTTTATATGTTGACTCTTTGGAATAATTCCCAGACACTCCTATCTGCCTCCGTTTTTCAGGAAGGAAAATTTTCCCTTTACCCTTCTAAAGTCTCTGGACTGGTCTAAAAGTTAAATTGCTGTGAGATAGATTAACAGGAGAAAAACAAAACAACATATATACATGGAAGAGACCCAAGAAAACTGAGTAACTATCAAAATAGTTGAAACGCTCACATAAGTACCACCTTTAGCTGAAGACAAAAGAGGTTGTTGGAGGTAGTGGTTTGGGACTTCCCAAGAGGAGGAAGGCAGTTCATAGAGAGATGGAAAAGCAAAGGTTGCATCAACAAATGTTTCCTCAGCCTTCCAGAGACAGAGGGACTTTGCTAAGTTCCTTCCTGTCTCCACACTTCCTGCAACATGTCCTGTTTATATTCTGTTAGACAGTTAAGGGGAAGGTCAAAGTTTCTTCCTAAGTCCCTGGGACCTTAAAAATAACCAGTCTAAATTAATCTGGATGGCAGAGTTTTTTCCCCCACACAGATTTTTTTCCTTCTCTGCTCCTCTCCTCTATGTGTGTGTGTGTTCTGTCACTTCGGTTGTTTCTGACTCTTTGTGACCCCATGAATCCTAGCCCACCAGGCTCCTCTGTCCAAGATTCTTCAGGCAAGAATACTGGAGTGAGTTGCCATGCCCTCCTCCAGGGGATCTTCCCAGCCTAGGAATCAAACCTGAGTTTCCCGCACCTCCCGCTTTGCAGGTGGGTTCTTGACTGCTGAGCTACTGGGGAAGCTCTTCTTGTCTCCTCTAAATACAACCATAAAAATAAACAACCATAATAGGACTCTGAAAAATGGAAAATAGAAGACTAACTGGCTAAGGACCTCAGGAATTGAGGAACAACAAGCCGTGAGTTCCCTGGGTTCAAATTTTTTTCCCAAAATATCTTAAACTGGATGTGGGAAAGCAGGACAGACCAAAATGAAATTCTGAGAAAAGCTGCCTCTGGCCCAAGGACCAGGAAAGGGAAGCCCAGCAGACACCTGACAGAGAGTCCCACCCATGACTCCAAACTCACTGGCAGCAGGTGGGCTGTCAGGGGAGACAGGACAGAGGAGGCCTGGCATTTCCCAGCCCCCACTTTTCCAGCCCCCACTTCTGGCATAAGGCAATCCAGTCCTGGTGTTTCCCAACTTTTTCCACCTGAAGGAAACCAGAATCTCACCCCAAAATATGCCTCATTGACATAAATATTGTTTTGAAGTTGTGAAAGAAAAACCACTGGTCCAAAATGGCGTCACTTGTGCTAAAGCCAATGATACTAAACCTATATTTAGGACCTGACCTAATTTGCAGTTTTGACCTTCATTAGAAATGGCATCTTAATCAACCAGTATGAAATTTTCTTGTCAGCCCCAGCAAGGTTAACTGTCACATGTCCCTCTCCATCTTAGAGGGAGAAGAAGAGGCAGTCTGCATGCCCCCAAAAGAAGACATCCCGGCAAAAAACAATCTTCTCTTCCTTGCTAATAGCTCCCCACCCCACCCGTCTGCCTATCAAAGCCTTCAATTTTGTACCTTTCTAGCTGCTGCACAGCATGCTGCCCAGTTCATGAACTGCTTAATACAACCAACTGGAGCTTCAGATTTACTCAGCTGAATTTTGTTTTTTAAGATGAAGGCAACTAAGAATCAAGAAAGGCAGAAAACGTTTCCTCTGGTCTGACTAAATCCAAAATTTAAATTTTCCTCTTCTTAAAGACAGACTCTAATCAGCCCAGCAATGGCAACAGAGGAATCCCCAAACAACCTTTGGTCCATTAGTTCCCTCCCATATATTTACTTTCCCAGTCTGTGGCCCTTGGAAGCCTGAACTGCTTTCCTTTGTCCTGTCATTTCCCTTTAAATTTGTTATTATTTAAGTACTATTTATGTATTTATTTTTGGCAGTACTGGGTCTTCGTTGCTTTGAGCCAGCTTTCTCTATCTAGTTGCTGTGAGCGGAGGTTACTCTCTATTTGTGGTGCAAGGGCTTCTCATTGCATGGCTTCTCTTGCTGCAGATCACAGCCTCTAGGCACTCAGGCTTCAATAGTTGTGGCTGGTAGGCTCCAGAATGTGGGCTCATTAGTTGTGGCACATGGGCTCAGTTGCCTCATGGCATGTGGTATCTTCCCGGACCAGGATCTAACCAGTGTCCTTTGCATTGAAAGCTGAATTCTTTACCCACTGGACCACCAGGGAAGCCCTGTTATTATTTTTTATTGTTGTTGTTCTTTGTTGAAGACACTGTATAAACTGAAATTCTAAACTTCCATTTTCAGTTACTTTTTCTTCTTGATGTATATATTTTATTGAAGTATAGTCAACCTACAGTGTTTCAGGTGCATAGCAAGGTGACTCAGTTACACATATACACCTATATTATTTCTCAGATTATTTTTCATTATGGGTTATTATAAGATATTGACTACAGTTCCCTGTGCTATACAGTAAACCTTTGTTGCTTGTTGCATATCTACTTTTTAAATTAGAAATCTAGCATTCTATTCATACTAAGTCAAACAAATGGAATCAAGGATCCTGCCAACATTGGGCAACCCAGGGACTGCTTTCCTTCCTAAGGATCTGCTCATGCCTCCCCCACCCACCTGGTAATACTAGGACCAGAGAAGGGTAAGGCGGCCCCAAGTGAACTTAGGAGAACATAGCAGCACTTCAAGAACTAGAAAAATTAAATTGTCCTTGGAACCACAGCTCATGAAAGTAAGCCAAGAGCTACATTTTAATTACCTACTAAAATATGATTAAATAGGGTTCAGAGTCTCCTAACAATATCCAAAATGCCTAGGATACAATAGAAAATCACCCATCATACCAAGAATCAGGAAAAATCACAAATTGGATGAGAAAAGACATTCAACAGCCAATTCTGAGATGAAAGAGATACTGGAATTATCTGACAAAAATTTTAAAGCAACTATCACCAAAAATTGCTCTTATGTGCAATTACAAAGTTTCCTGGGACAAATAAAAATTAGAGGTCTTATGGACTTGTGGAAAAGTAACAAAAGATCTAATCACTGGATTCTCGAAAGAAGAGAAAGAATGGGGTGGAGTGGGTTGGCGGCGGGGGGGTCCAGGTTAGGGGTAGCAGGGACAGTCCNCAAAATGAAATGAGAGCACTGAATATGAAATAGAAAAAGTGCAACAAACTAGATAAAAGTGAAAGACCATCATACGGTCCAGTTGTTTTTAAACATGACTGTTCATTAAAAACACATCTGGAGCTCTGGAGAAAAAAGCAATACCTGAGCATTTGTATTTTTCAAAAATTCTAAGATAATTCTGATATGCATCTGGATTTTAAAAAGTGATTATAGGTTGTTTTCTATTTGATATTAGTTTTGGTGATATAGTGTTCTATTATTTTTCTGTTGACCAATCATGATACAATGGTATTAAGTGGTAATAGTAAATAATCACAATACTAAAAGATGTTTATCAGTTTTCACAATCAATAGCCAGACAAAAATTAAAAGATAATTACAGTTGCAAGCCATAATGAGAACATGATTAATTTAACAATATAGAATAATTACAAACAATTGGGGGGGGGATAAAGCAGAATGATGTGATAAGTGGAAATGCATATATACACATGTTTTCATCCACCCAGCCAGTCTATGTCTTTTGGTTGGTGCATTTAAACCATTTGTATTTAAGGTAATAATCAATATGTATGATCCTATTACTGTTTTCTTAATTGTTTTGGATTTATTTTCTGTAGGTCTTTTCTTGCTCTTGCGTTTCCTGCCTAGAGAAGTTCCTTTAGCATTTGTTCTAAGGCTGGTTTGGTGGTGCTGAATTCTTTTAATTTTTGCTTGTCTGCAAACTTTTTGATTTCTCTGTCAAATCTGAAGGAGAGTGTTGTTGGGTAGAGTATTCTTGATTGTAGGTTCTTCCCTTTCATCACTTTAAATATATCATGTCATTCCTTTCTGGCTTGTAGAGTTTTTGTTGAGAGATTAGTTGACAGGAGTTCTCTTGTATGTTGTTTGTCATTTTCCCCTTGTTGCTTTCAATATTTTATCCCTGTCTTTAATTTTTGTCAGTTTGATTACTATGTGTCTTGGTGTGTTCTTCCTTGGATTTATCCTTCCTGGGATTCTCTGTGCTTCCTGGACTTGGTTGAATGTTTCCTTTCCTATGTTTAGGAAGTTTTTGGCTACTATCTCTTCAAATATTTTCTCAGGTCCTTTGTCTCTTCTCCTTTTGGGACCCCTATAATGCAAACGTTAGTACATTTAATGTCCCAGAGGTCTCTTATGCTGTCTTTATTTCTTTTCATTCTTTTCTCTGTATTCTGTTCTGTGGCAGTGATTTCCATCATTCTGTCTTCCAGATCATTTATCCATTCTGCCTCAGTTATTCTGATGTAGTCTTTCTAGTGTGTTATTCATCTCTGTTTGTTTGTTCTTCAGTTCTAGGTCTTTGCTGCTACTGCTGCTAAGTCGCTTCAGTCGTGTCCGACTCTGTGCGACCTCATAGATGGCAGCCCACCAGGCTCCTCTGTCCCTGGGATTCTCCAGGCAAGAACACTGGAATGGGTTGCCATTTCCTTCCCCAAGGCATGGAAGTGAAAAGTGAAAGTGAAGTTGCTCAGTCCTGTCCGACTCTTAGCAACCCCATGGATTGCAGCCTACCAGGCTCCTCCATCCATGGGATTTTCTATGGAAGAGTACTGGAGTGGTCATTGCCTTCTCTGTCTTCTAGGTCTTTGGTAAACATTTATTGCATCATCTTGATATTTGCCTCCATTCTTTCCCCAAGATCCTGGATCATCTTCACTATCATTATTCTGAACTCTTTTTCTGGAAGACTGCCTATCTCCACTTAATTTATTTGTTTTTCTAGGATTTTATCTTGTCCCTTCATCTGGGACATAACTTTCTACTTTTTCATTGTGATTAACTTTCTGTAATATGGTTTTTGTTTTAGCTGCTGTGATACTGTGCTTCTTCTTGCTTTTTCTTTTCTTTTTTTTTTCTTCTTGCTTTTTATATCTGCCCTCTGATGGATGAGGCTAAGAGGCTTGTGTAAACTTCTTGTTGGGAGGAGGGACTGGTGATGGGAAAAACTGGGTCTTGCTCTGGTGGGCCAGGCCTTGCTCAGTAAAATTTAAATCCAATTATCTGATGATGAGTGGGGTTGCACTCCCTCCCTGGTAGTTATTTGGCCTGAGGCGACCCAACCTTGGGGTCTATGTTAGGGTTAATGGTGAACTCCAAGAGAGTTTACTCCAAGGGTGACCTTCCTGTGCCCCATCCCTGTGGTGAGCCCCTGCTGACCCATGCCTCCATAGGAGGCCCTTCAACATTAGCAGGTAGTTTTGGTTGAGTCTCCTGTGGGGTCACTGCTCCTCTCCTCTGGGTCTTGGAGCATGCAAAATTTTGTTTGTGCCCTCCAAGACTAAAGTCTCTATTTCCCTCAGTCCTCTGGAAGGCCTATAACCAAATCCCGCTGGCCTTCACAGCCAGATTCCCTGGGGATTCCCAGTCTGTTTCTCAGATTGTCAGGCTGGGAAGCCTAATGTGGGGTTCAGAACCTTCACAATAGTGCAAGAACTTCTTTGGTATTATTGTTCTCCAGTCTGTGGTCACCCACCCATCGGGGGGATTTGATTTTATCATGATTGTGCCCCTCCTACTGTCTTGCTGTGGCTTTTTCTTTGTCTTTGGATGTGGAATATCTTTCTTTGGTGGGTTCCAGCATTCTCTTGTCAATGGTTGTTCAACAACTAGTTGCAATTTTGGTGCTTTCGCAGGAGGAGATGGGCACACATCCTTCTACTCTGCCATCTCTAACTGGAACTTGAGACTGTCTTATTTAATTTTCAAATTTCTATAAGGATAGTATTAGCATCTATATTATAGAGAGGAGGAATATAAATTTAACCAATTTAAGTACTTTGTTCAAAACCATTGCTACCCAAAAGTGATAGAATTCAAAACCAGGTTTTCTTAGGAAAGAGTCATTCTTATTTACTGTTTTCAAGAGAGTAAATTTTTACAATTGTTTCTGAGAACAATTTGGCAAAACTTTAAAAAATGTGTACATTTATGATCCAGCAGTTTCATACCTAGTAATTTACCTAACACAAATACTATGTCTTCAACCAAACTTTATGTAATAATATGCTTATTGTAAATTCATTATAATAAAACAATTCAAACAAATAAATCATCATCAATACAATGGATTGTATATCCATACAATGAGATACTATATAACCATTAAAAAGGATGTGATAGATTCTTGATGACAGAGAAAATGCTCAATACATATGAAACAAAAAGTCAGCAGGATGATATG
>SJYA01000576.1:0-57791 GCA_006410615.1 Neotragus moschatus | reverse complement strand
CTGATCGCATTTGTGAGGGAAAACAAGAAAACATATATGTCTAGAAAATCACTAGAATGAAAGAAAATATTACTTATATGTGAGAAATGGGAATAAGAGATGAATACTTTCATTTTCCACTTTATGCTTCTCTGCGCATTTTAGCTTTGGGGCATGTATTTGTATGACTTCTATAAATTTAAGAACTTACTTAACAATACCTGGTATTCTGACTCTAAAATCCAGTGCTATTTCTCATACATCATAAATACATTTCCATCTTTGTATCTACCATCAAAGTCCAGCATGCTGCCTTTCATATAATAAGCACTGAGATAATTATTGGAAAACATTTAGAAAGAGAAAGAACTTGTTCCCCTTAAGAGAAGACTAAGTGGTGCCACAAAGCAGGTTGCAAAAATGGTTGAGAAAATTATCTCAGGAAAGAAAACTCATTCCATTGTAATAGAAATTAATAAGAGAGGGATTAGAGTATATTAGAAGTGAAAAGTGAGGAGTCTGGTTGCTGGGGCAACCTCTTCCTGATTGGAAGGAATCCTTCATTTGAGAGGAGCTGCTCATGCAGTCACTGCTGCCTCTATCATCTTTGTTTTCATTTAGCTTTGATCATCAGGCAATGAGCAAGCCAGCTAGAAGCAGTTTTAGGAGTCAGTGTAATAACCAAAGCAATAGGCTTTTGGCGACTTTGACAGGAAGAGAGGAAAGAGTAAAGTGGCAGGTAGTGATCAGAAGGGAACCTCTAGGGTACAGTGCCCAACCTGAAGAAGGGAGATGACCAAAAGTCCAAGTTGCAAGGTTCAAGGTGAAATTACACTCCTCAGATGGAACTCAAACCCAGCCATACTTCAGCTGGGACTTGAACCCACAATCCCTGACTTAGGAGGGGACTCAAACCCACAGCATTTTGATTGAAACTGCACACCTGGCCTCAGGACTTAGTGAAGCTCAGGTTCTTTTGTCTTGGTGCAAAAAAGAATTCGATGAGAGGCAAAGTGACAGGTGAAGAATGAGTTTATTAGCATAGGATGCTAGTGAGAGATACAATGGGGCAAGCAAGGGAGCTCAGTTGTCCCAGGAACAAAGAGGGCTACGTTTTTATAATCAAAGAAAAAGTAGGGAGGGAAGAAGACTATCTTCTTCCTCATCCTTGGGTAGATTTCAAGGCTGACATCATTGGTTCCTCCTTTCACCATATATAGTTAAACTGGGACTGTCATGGCACTATTTAAATCATATTAGCAGAAAGATGGTGACATACTAAAATTCTGTAATTCATCTCAGATTTTGGTATAGTGTCCCCTTTCACCTAGTTTCTTTCTCCTTTCACCTATATTCCTGTCTTGGCTATGTGCAGAAATGCTACTCTTCAAGGACCATTAACCTCTGACTTCATGTAACAAGATTCAGATCCCATATCTATTGTCTTGTACTTTACATATGTAGATTGTTGCTTGGTTACTGGATTCTTTTCTTGAGTGGTCATTAGTTTACAGCAGTCTCCCAAACTCTCTTAAAATTCCCTTTCTGTCTTTAATCCACAAGTTGAATTTCTAATGTTACTAATAACTCTATCCCTATCAAAAGGGATGCAGCTAATTCAGGTCTTTTTTGGAAAAAAATTTTTATTTATTTATTTTGGGTGTGCTGAGTCTTTGTTGCTGTGTGTAGGCTTTCTCTAGTTGTAGTGAGTGGAGGCTATTCTTCACTGAAGTGTATGGGCTTTTCATTGCATTGGCTTCTCTTGTTGTGGAGCACAGAATCTAAGATGTGTGGGCTTCAGTAGTTCTGGTGCATAGGTTTAGTTGCTCCGCAGCATGTGGGATATTTCCCAACCAGGGATCAAACCTGTGTCCCCTGCATTAGCAAGCAGATTCTTAACCACTGGACCACCAGAGAACTCCCTAATTCAGGTCTTATTTGCACTGGTTTTGAGAGCCAATTTGGAGTCTGAGGACCAGGAACAGTAGTATTTGCATACTGGTGATAATCACAGAAATTTGGGGGAAATGTCTGGATTCCAGAGGTTGATCTGAAATTGAAGAGTATTCAAGCCCACAGCTGGAGAATCATGAAATGATCCAGTTCCCTTTTTAACCTAGGGAAAAAGACTAGGCAAGTTCTAGGATGGTGTGTGTATGTAGGGGATAGTTCAAGTTAGTGACTGCCATAGAAGCTACTAGAAGTTCTGGGAAAGTTGGGGTCTCTCTTATTTATTGCTGTATCCTCAGTGCCTGGTAATCTTAGGTGGCACAGTGGTAAAGAATCCATCTACGAATGTAATACACTCAAGAGATGAAGGTTTGATCCGATTTGGGAAGATGCCTTGGAGTAGGAAATGGCAACCAACTCCAATATTCTTGCCTGGGAAATGCCATGGACAGAGAAACATAGTGGGCTACTCTCCATGGGGTCACAAAGAGCTGGATATGACTTAGTGGCTGAGCATGCATACATGCATCCCCAGTGCCTAGAATAAGTCTTGACAGAGTATGTATTCCATAAATATGTGTAAAATGAGTGAAGTCAAAGCAGCAGGCTAATTCTGAACTTCAGCCACCAGTAAAATGAAGCCCTTGATATGTTTTCAAGCTTGTCAAAAGCTAGATGAGGTAAGGCTGACCATGAAGGTAAAGGGTTTCATTTCTACAAATGAGCAAATCTCTAGCAGGCAGAAACTGACAGCTAAAAAGTCTCCTTTCAACATAGCTCAGATGCTACCTCCTCAGATAGGCCTTCTCTGATTGTAGCTAAAATGTCCCTAAACAGTCACCAAGTCTTTATCTCTTTCAGTTCAGTTCAGTCACTTAGTCGTGTCCAACTCTTTGCGACCTCATGAATCACAGCACACTAGGCCTCCCTGCATTACCAACTCCCGGAGTTCACTCAGAGTCGCATCCATCGAGTCAGTGATGCCATCCAGCCATCTCATCCTCTNGCGGCGGGGGGGTGGGGGGTGGGGAATGGTTGAAAAATTCAAAGAAATAATAGTGGCTGAAAACTTCACAAATTGAGAAAAGATATACATCTACAGATGAAAGAATCCGAGAGAATTCCCCAAAAAGGAAATCCACACCAAGATATATGTTAACTTCTGAAAGCTAAAGACAAAGGTACAGTGGCTAAAATGGTTTTATTGTTGTTTAGTCACTAAATCCTGTCCAACTTTTTTGCAAACCCATGAACTGAAGCTTGCCAGGTGCTTCTGTCCCTGGGATTTCCCAGGCAAGAATACTGGAGTGGGTTGCCATTTCCTTCTCCAGGGGATCTTCCTGACCCAGGGATCAAACCCACATCCCCTGCATTGCCAGACAGATTCTTTACCATTGAGCCACCTGGGAAGCCCAAGATGATATTATAGAAGCCTGTAAATATATAATTATATTGTGGCAATGTAACTGCAGACTCTTACATATGAGTGTATATACTGAGTGTATAAATGAATATATACATACACATGCATATATAACTTATGTGTGTATACATATAAGGGAGTATGTACAGGTACTCCTGTATATAACTGAGGTTAAAAATGCTCATAGACATATAAACATACTTTATATATATACACATGTATATGTTTTATTGTATTTCTAAGATACAGTGCTTTTTATAAATTGAAGGTTTGTGGCAACTCTGCCTTGGAGCAAGTCTATGGGCACCATTCTCCCAATAGTATTATTTTTAAATTAAGATATGTACATTGATTAGACGTAATGCTGTTGACTATTGCACACATAACAGAGTATAGGAATCTGCACACCAAAGCAGGGGACATGGGTTCAAGCCCTGGTCTGGGAAGATTCCACACACTGTGGAGCAACAAAGCCAATGTGCCACAATTACTGAGCCTGAGTGCCTAGAGCCAGTGTTCCACAACAACAGAAACAACCACAATGAGAAGCCATGCACCTCAATGAAGAGAAAGCCCCACCTTCTGCAGCTAGAGAAAGCCCTCACAAAG
Source organism: Neotragus moschatus (assembly GCA_006410615.1). Taxonomy (NCBI): domain Eukaryota; kingdom Metazoa; phylum Chordata; class Mammalia; order Artiodactyla; family Bovidae; genus Neotragus; species Neotragus moschatus. Next base: position 53,830 of record SJYA01000576.1, on the reverse strand, counting down.
CAGCAAAGACCCAGCACCACCAAAAAATAAATAAATTAGTAATAATAAGAATAAAACAGACAAACATCTGTTACAATTTGGAGGTGAAGAACTTTTTAAGCTTTAGTTTTAAAAAAAGAAAGAAATTTTATTTCATTCTCCATCATACAGAAAATGAGTGGCAAGAACAAAGTGTTTCTTGAAATGTTTTTTAGCTCTGATGCTGAAAGCTCAGCTTCTCTGGACACCAGTACTGAATCAAGTCTCAGAGACTGAGTTATAGGTGAAGTAAAAAAGGATAACTTTATTATTTTGCCAGGCAGTGGGGGCCACAGCGGGCTAATGCCCTCAAAACCAGGTGTGCCAACTTGGAGAAGATAGTGGGAAGTTTTAAAGTAATTGTTCAAAGAGAGGATAATCAGCTTGTATACATTCTTCTGATGGGATGGATGGTGAGGTAAGTAGGAGTCAGCATCATCAGCCCTCTGGTCCAACTGGTCTGGGGTCTACATGCTTGTGGGCAGAATACCCTCATTAACTTCTCCCACGTGGAAGGGGTTTCAGTATCTGCAAAATAGCTCAAAGATATTGCTGTGTGTATCCTTTGATGGGGAAATAGGATCATGCCCCAAGGCTGCTCTTGACTGTTTCTCCTTGGTCTTGTATCCTCTCTCATCCCAAATTAACAACTGCTTGAACCTGCCCACTGGAATTCAGGGAAGGTCATGGAGGTTGAGTGAAGGCTGTTTACTATAATCAAAGAAATGAGGTGCACAAAAAGGCTTTGTGCCCAGGAGCCCCAAGGCATCCTACTCAGCATCAGCTCTGTGAATTCTATTAATGTTTACCTTCAATAATTCAAAGAGAATATTATCACCTACAGCCTGTGAGTAGGGTTTTCATATTTAAATCTTCAAATAAACTATAGTGACACTTTGTTTTTATTCTCATAGGACCTCATCTCCTGTGAATAACAGTTGAAAAAAACCTTTATTGAAAAAAGTCATTGAATTATGTAGACAAGAAGCCAATTTGTTACCAAGTCCAAACTTGCTCTGCTTTCTGCATGACAGGCCAATGAACCTGAGAGATGAAATGGTGAGGTGAGGAATACAACTTTATTTGGAAAGCTGGCTGATTAAAAAGATGCCAGACTAATGTCTCAAAATAACCATCTTGTTAGGGTCTGGATGCCAGGTTCTTTTATAGAGTCAGAGAAAGAAAGGCAATGAGGAACTAAAGTCAAAAGGGAGAATAGAAAGGGAGAGCCAGTGAGGAAGTAAAAGGATCTTCAGTCTCACAAAACATCTCTAGGAATGACCAGCCTTTGGAAAGATTATACTAATCTCCTTTTTTTCCCCTAAAGCCATTCATCTATGGGCAGTGAGCTTCCCAGGTGGTGTGAATGGTAAGGAACCAATGCAAGGGGCATAGAGACATGGGCTTGATCCTTAGGTCAGGAAGATCCCATTGAGAAAGAAATGAGAACTCACTCCAGTATTCTTAGTATTCTTGCCTAGAGAATCCAATGGACAGAAGAGCCTGGCTGGCTACAGTTCATAGGGTTGCACAGTCAGACATGACTGAAGTAACTTAGCATGCAGCCAGGGTCAGATTATCTCTTTATGAGCTGAACAAAGGTGCTTTAGTTTAACAGTCAGGCAGAGGGGCAGGATCCTCTGAGGCAGGCCATTATGGATGATTGTAATTTTTTTAAAAGCCATGAAAAGCAACTCAAAGAAATATTTTCCAACAGGGAGTCAGAATTGGCTTCTCCCTACAACAAGTTTATTACTGGACTGTATTCTTTAAATTATTGCTTCATTTCATATGTTATTCATTTCATATGTTATTAGACTTTATCATCTACCATTTTTGGTTGCACATTTGTTGTTCTTATTGTTGTTCAGTGGCTAAGTTTGCTAAGAGTGTGTCAGACTCTTTGCAATGATGTGTCCTGCAGCCCATCAGGCTCCTCTGTCCTCCATTATCTTCTGGAATTTGCTCAAATTCATGTCCTTGAATCAGTGATGCTTTCTAACCATCTCATCCTCTGCTGTCCCTTTCTCTTTTTGCCTTTAGTCCTTCCAAGCATCAGGATCTTTTCCAATAAGCTGCCTTTTTGCAACAGGTGGCCAAAGTATTGAAGCTTCAGCTTCAGCATCTGTCCTTCCAATGAATATTCAAGGTTGATTTCCTTTAGGATTGGCTGGTTTGATCTCCTTGCAGTCTGTTGGCAGCACATTATAGAACAGTTAACTGGGCTTCCAAGTGGCTCAGCGGTAAGGAATCCAGCTGCCAATGCAGGAGACAGGGGTTCAATCTTTGGGTCAGAAAGAACTCCTGGAGATGGAAATGGCAACCCATTTCCGTATTCTTGCCTGGGAAATCCCATGGACAGGGGATCCTGGCAGGCTACAGTCCATGCAGTTGCAAAAGAGTCAGGTACAAGTTATCGACTTAACAACAGCATGGACTCACAAAAGGGTTTTTGTTTCATCACAGCAAGAAACTTGGAGATAAGAAGCACTGGCATCTAAGTTCAGGGTAAGGCTCTGAGACTTTCTTGTAATATAACTCATGGTTAAAAAATAGTTTTCAGAACTCTGGACATCAAGTCGGCTTTCAAGAGAAAAAGAGGGAAGAAAAGGTGGTGTCAACCACATCCGTCCGTCTGCTCAGCCTGATGCAATAAAAATACCATACATTGAGTGACTTTAACCACAGATATTTATTTCTCACTGTTCTAGAGACTGGGAAGTCCAAGGTTATCACACTGGCAGATTCCATGTCTGAGTACTCACTTTCTGGTTCATATATGACTGTCTGTTCACTGTATCCTCACAAGATAGAAGGGACAAGGGTGCTTTCTGGGTCCTTTTTTATAGGGGTACTAATGCCATTCATGAGGGCTCCATCCTCATGACCTAATCACCTCACAAAAGCCTCATCTTCTCATATCACCACATTGGGGACTAGGTTTAAGCATATGAATGCTGGGAAAGATTGCTTCTTGGAAGAAAAGCTATGACCAACTTAGACAGTGTATTAAAAAGTAGAGATGTTACTTTGCCAGCAAACGTCCATCTAGTCAAAGCTATGGCTTTTCTAGTAGTCATGCATTGATGTGAGAGTTGGACCATAAAGAAGGCCAAGTGAGAAAGAACTGATGCCTTTGAACTGTGGTGTTGGAGAAGACTCTTGAGAGTCCCTTGGACAGCAAGGAGATCCAACCAGTCAATCCTAAAGGAAATCAGTTCTGAATATTCACTGGAAAGATTGATGCTGAAGCTGAAGCTCCAATACTTCGGTATCTGATGTGAAGAGACAACTTATTGGAAAAGGCCCTGATGCTAGGGAAGATTGAGAGCAGGAGGAGAAGGGGATGACTGAGAATGAGATGGTTAGATGGCATCACCAACTCAATGGACATGAGTTTGAGCTAGCTCTGGGAGATAGTGAAGGAAAGGAAAGTCTGGTGTGCTGCAGTCCATGGAGTCGCAGAGTTGGACACAACAGAGCAACTGAACAGCAACAATATGAAAGTTGGTAGGCACAAACTTTGGATCTGTAGCTGTCTCTTTCATAGAAAAAAAAATTTTCCAGTATTCACCAACAGTCAGTGTATCACATCAACCACAGCTGGCTACAAGTAAGATTAAGGAAGGCAGGATTTGATTTTTCAAGTCTCTGTGGTAGAAGCTGTCATGAATTGTGTCTGCCACAAAATTGTAGCTGAAGTCTACCCAAATTGCTGTGTTCCTTGTGAAATTAAGCTCTATTTCTGGGAGATACATACAGGAGGAGGTGACCTAAGTGTCATTTTCTTTTGTAGTTTTACTTTTAAACTCCATCAGTGTTTAAAATTTCTGTATTATTTAGAGATGTGGTTCACTTTGTATTTCACCAAAAGGAAGCTCATGCTTATAATTATAGTCAAGTCTAATCTGTTGCAGGAAAATGCTGGGCTCTGCTCCAGATATTTGTCACATCATGGTACTGCTCCTCTCTGGAGTCTTGTGGCAAAATTCAAACATATTATTTTGTATTTAAATCTTTAAAAAAGAATTGTAAAAACAGGAAAGAAGTATAAAGGGAGAAGGGTAGGGAAGTGTAATAACAGAATAGGGCCTTCCATAATTTATTCAGATAGCAAAATTTAATGATTTCAAAGAACTACAAGGACAGAAATAATGATCAAAAGGGTCCTATATTAACAGCAACATTTATCTATTATACTGTTAATAATATTAAATATCATAACATATTTTTAGGAATAAAATGACAAAAGTACCATAGTTGTAGGCTATCCTTTCTCTTTTTCCACCTTTCATGAAATAATTATCCATAAAGCTATAAGAGATCTTATACCTACCATCTCCATTTTCTTCAACTTCTGTTTTCTTTTTGTCTATAGAGCAACTTTATTTGACATTTACATTCTCATATAACATCATATACCAAAATCAATTACAGATGGAATAAAAATGAATGCATAGAATATCATATAAAGTATAGTAATTTAAGAGATTTGGCCATGATGCATGAATAAACAAACTGATCACTAGGACAAAGTATAAACTATAGAACTAAATTTAAAGGTAAATGGGAATTTAATACAAGATAAAGACAGCATACCAAAATAGTAAAGAAAAAAACTGATTTGTAATAAATGGTGTTGGGCCACTGAGAAGCCATCTGGAAAAAAATTAACTTGGCTCCCTAGCTCATTCTTTTTGCCAAATTAAACTTCATATAAATTAAAATTTTAAATGTAAAAATTAAACCTTAAAAGTAGTAGAAAAGAAACACAATTAATCTTGGTATATCTCTAAACAAAGTACAGAAACCATAAAGGGAAAGATTGACAAATTGGGCGACATAAACATTTAAATTTTCTGTATAGTCTAAACAAAAACTTAAATCACAAACTGAGAAAAAATAGTTACAAAATATTTGACAAAATACTAATTTTCTTAATATATAGAAAGTTCTTAATAAATAATTACCTTGACCCAACAATTCAAATTCTGAAAACGTAACCATTGAAACTTTTGCATATGTGCACAGAAACCTATTGTTCTTTGCAACATTATATGTAACACAGTAAACAGGAGGTGGAGTTTTTATCCTAAGATGCTCAGTGCAAAATTCTGTAGCTATTTTTTTTTTCAATGGGCTACAAATACACACACTAATCTGAAAGTTTATTCATATCTTTAAGTAAAAGGAACAAGGGACAGAAGACAGTTTGTAAAGGCTATATGTGGGTAAGTGCATAACAAAATTCTGAAAGAACATAGATCCATGGATTGTGGAGGTTTGTTCTGGAGAGGAGATCTTTTCATTCTATATTCTTTTGCACTATTGACATTTTTTTGCATGGGCATATAACATACGTGCATGTATTTCTTTTAAATAAATTATGTGCAACAATGAATAGTTACCAAATTTCTGACAGGGAAGAATTCTAAAAGTAAAACTAACAACAAAAAAATCAGAATGAAAAGAGTGAGATGAGATGGTTGAATGGCACACCAACTCAATGGACATGAGTTTGAGCAAACTCCAAGAGATAGTGAAGAACAGAGAGGCCTGGCATGCTGTAGTCCATGGGGTCAAAAAGAGTCCGACATGACTGAGTGACTGAACAACAACAACAATTATAATATTGTCACGTGGCTATTTGTTTAATGTCTGTCTCCCTCACAAAACTGTAGGCTTGCTGAGGGCAGAGTAAATCTGTTTTGTTCACTCTGGTGGCCTCACCAACTGACATACTGCTTCACACTTTGCAGCACATATTTGTCTAATTTCTTTAATCGCCAGCCTCCTCTTCTGGTTGGTGAAGAAGAGATTGCTGCCTTAGGATTAACAGGTTGACTGAAGACACAACACTCAACACCGGACAGATGAGATCAACAGCAGTTTACTAGTTTGTATAATCACAGCCTGGGAAGGAGGACATACCAGGCAAGACCACACAAGGCTGGTACTTGGGACAAGGGTGAACAACCAGTGCTCTGCAAAGCAAGCTTGTAGGATCGTGAGGGTGGAGTGCCGCAATTCCCGTGGAAGGATGCAACTGGCTTGTTTGAATAATTCCAATTATACGCAGGGAACTGAAGTCCCACTACTCAGGGATAAGCAGAAAATGTCCCAGTCTTTTTGAAAAGGAAGGTTGTTTGGCCAAGACACCTAGTTCTGAGAACAGAGCCAGATGGGGAACTTGCAGATAGGTCATTGAAAGCCCTCTCAATTTCACTAGATTTCAAAGCAGTACATTATACTGCACCTTAATTTTAGGGCTTACTCGACATGTGTTGGGCTTCCCTGGTGCCTCAGCAGTAAAGAATCTGCCTGCCAATGCAGGAGACAGGGGTTCAATCCCTGGGTCAGGAATATTTCCTGGAGAAGGAGATGGCAATCCACTCCAATATACTTGCCTGGAAAATCCCATGGATGGAGGAGACTGGGAGGCTACAGTTTGTGGGGTCTCAAAGAGTCAGACACAACTTAGTGGCTAAAACAACAAGTACAACCACATGCATTACTTAATAGAAGGAATACTTAAAACTTGAAATACGTTCAAACTTAGGAGAAATCTAAGTTCAAAATTAAAACAATACTACTCCCTTCACCCCCACCTCAAATAAGCAAAGATTTCCTAACTCGATATTAATTATTGCTAGCAGTGATAAAGGGCTACTATCACCCTTGTACATGTACATGAAGCCTCACATTTAATAAAGCAATGTTCAGAGTTGACTCTTTAAAAACAACCTCCTGACAAAATGTGGTCCACTGGAGAAGGGAATGGCAAACCAATCAATACTCTAGCCTTGAGAACCTCATGAACAGTAGGAAAAGGCAGAAAGGTAAGACACTGAAAGATGAACCTTCCAGGTCAGTTGGTGCCCAATATTGTACTGGAGAACAGCAAAGCAGCAGGTCAGGAAAGAATGAAGAGGCTGAGCCAAAGCAAAAACAGCACACAGTTGTGGATGTGACTGGTGATGGAAGCAAAGTCCGATGCTGTAAAGAACAATATTGCATAGGAATCGGGAATGTTAGGCCCATGAATCAAGGTAAATTCAGTCAGTTCAGTCATTCAGTCGTGTCCAACTATTTGTGACTCCATGGACTGCAGCAGGCCAGGCTTCCCTGTCCATCACTATGTCCAGGAGCATGTTCAAACTCATGTCCATAGGTGGTTATGCCATCCAACCATCTCATCCTCTGTCATCCCCTTCTCCTCCTGTCTTCAATCTTTCCTGGCATCAGGGTCTTTTCCAGTGAGTCAGTTCTTTGCATCAGGTGGCCAGAGTATTGTAGCTTCAGCTTCATCATCAGTCCTTCCAATGAATATTCAGGACTGATTTCCTTTAGGATTGACTGTTTGGATCTCCTTGCAGTCCAAGGGACTCTCAAGAGTCTTCTCCAACACCACAAGTCAAAAACATCAGTTCTTCAGTGCTCAGCTTTCTTTATGGTCCAACTCTCACATCCATACATGACAACTGGAAAAATCATAGCTTTGTCTAGATGGATCTTTGTCAGCAAAGTACTGTCTCTGCTTTTTAATATGCTGTCTGCGTGGCTGATTCATGTCAATGTACAGCAAAATGAATACAGTATTGTAAAGCAAAACAAACTAAAAAATAAAAATTTAAACTTAAAAAAATAATATGCTGTCTAGGTTTGTCATAGCTTTTCTTCCAAGGAGCAAGCATCTTCTAATTTCATGGCTGCAGTCACCATCTGCAATGATTTTGGAGCCCAAGAAAATAAAGTCTGTAACTGTTTCCATTGTTTCCCCGTTTACTTGGCAAACTGGTAAATTGGAAGTGGTCAAACGGGATATCACAAGAGTGAACATCGACATCTTAGGAATCAGTAAACTAAAATGGACCGGAATGGGCAAATTAAATGCAAATGACTATTATATCTACTACTGAGGGAAAGAATCCCCTAAAAGAAATGGAGTAGCCCTCATAGTCAACAAAAGAGTCCAAAATTCAGTACTTGTGTGCAATCTCAAAAGTGACAGAATGATATCTGTTCATTTCCAAGGCCAACCATTCAATATCACAGTAATCCAAATCTATGCCGCAACCACTAATGCTGAAAAAGCTGAAGTTAAAAGATTCTATGATGACTTACAAGACCTTCTAGAACTAACACCCAAAAAAGATTTTCTTTTCATCATAGGAGACTGGAATGCAAAAGTAAGTAGTCAAGAGATTCTGGGAATAACAAGCAAGTTTGAACTTGGAGTACAAAATGAAGCAGGGCAAAGCTTAACAGGTTAACAAGAGAACACACTGGTCATAGCAAACACCCTCTTCCAACAACACAAGGGATGACTCTACACATGGACATCACCAGATGGTCAGCACCGATTTCAGATTAATTATATTCTTTGCAGCTGAAGGTGGAGAAACTCTAAACAGTCAGCAAAAATAAGACTAGGAACTGACCATGACTCAGATCATGAACTCTTTATTGCAAAGTTCAGACTTAAAGAAAGTAGGGAAAATCACTAGACCATTCAGATATGACCAAAATCAAATCCCTTACAATTATACAGTGGAAGTGACAAATAGATTCAAGGGATTAGATCTGATAGACAGAGTGCTTGAAGAACTATGGATAGAGGTTTGTAACACTGTACCGGAGGTGATGATCAAAACTATCTCTAAGAAAAAGAAATGCAAAAAGGCAAAAATGGATGTCTGAGGAAACCTTACAAATATCTGAGAAAAGAAGAGACATGAAAGGCAAAGGAGAAAGGAAAGATATATCCATCTGAATGCAGTGTTCCAAAGAATATCAAGGAGAGATAAGAAAGCCTTCCTCAGTGACCAATGCAAAGAAATAGAGGAAAACAATAGAATGGGAAAGATTAGAGATCTCTTCAAGAAGATTAGAGATATCAAGGAAATATTTCATGCAAAGATGGGCACAATAAAAGACAGAAATGATATGGACCTAACAGAAGCAGAAGATATATTAATAAGAGGTGGCAATAATACAGAGAAGAACTAAACAAAAAATTTTAANTAGAGATCTCTTCAAGAAGATTAGAGATATCAAGGAAATATTTCATGCAAAGATGGGCACAATAAAAGACAGAAATGATATGGACCTAACAGAAGCAGAAGATATATTAATAAGAGGTGGCAATAATACAGAGAAGAACTAAACAAAAAATTTTAATGATGCAGAAAACCAGGTTGGTGCGATCACTCACCTAGAGCCAGACATCCTGGAATGTGAAGTCAAGTGGGCCTTAGGAAGCATCACCATGAACAAAGCTACTGGAGGTGATGAAATTCCAGTTGAGCTATTTCAAATCCTAAAAGACGATGCCGTGAAAGTGTTGCACTCAATATGCCAGCAAATATGGAAAACTCAGCAGTGGCCACAGGACTGGAAAAGGTCAGTTTTCATTCCAATCTCAAAGAAAGCCAATGTCAAAGAATGTTCAGATTACCACACAATTGCACTCATCTCACACGCTAGCAAAGTAATGCTCAAAATTCTCCAAGCTAGGTTTCAAGAGTACATGAACCAAGAACTTCCAGATGTTCAAGCTGGTTTTAGAAAAGGCAGAGCAACCAGAGATCAAATTGCCAACATCCATTGGATCATAGAAAAAGCAAGAGAGTTCCAGAAAAACATCTATTTCTGCTTTACTGACTATGCCAAAGCCTTTGACTATGTGGATCACAACAAACTGTGGAAAATTCTGAAAGAGATGGGAATACCAGACCACCTTACCTGCCTCCTGAGAAATCTGTATGCAGGTCAGGAAGCAACAGTTAGAACTGGACATGAAACAACAGACTGGTTCCAAATTGAGAACGGAGGATGTCAAGACTGTATATTTTCACATTATTTATTTAACTTACATGCAAAGTACGTGATGCAAAATGCCACGCTGGATGAAGCACAAACTAGAATCAAGATTGCCAGGAGAAATATCCGTAGCCTCAGATATGAAGATTACACCACCCTTATGGCAGAAAGCAAAGAGAAACTAAAGAGCCTCTTGATGAAAGTGAAAGAGAAGAGTGGATAAGTTGGCTTAAAACTCAGCATTCACATGGGGGTCTGCAAAGAGTCGGACACAACTGAAGCAACTTAGCACATATTTATCTGAAAGCAGGAATGGCAGAGGAGGCCATGTTCATGGACTCATTCAATGCCTTTTCTGTGACCTGACTCTGCTGGACTCATACAAGGCCCCAAGGGTGAACACAAAGGCCCCGTCCCAAGCTGGACAGAATCCACATGCTGGTGGTCCTTACGAAGCAAACCAAACATGTAACTGGTAGTTATTTAATTACCATGCTAATAAATTAATACATAAATATTAAATTGAATGCAAAATTAATAATAAAGATGTAATTGTATAGCCATATACCTGTACAACATAAAATATAAAATTTTAATGCAAAGGATAAACGTGATTTAATTTTAATAATCTCATTATGCTTAATTATTAAAAACTGGTATTTCATAAAAAAAAAAACACCTCAGCATTCAAAAAAACAAGATCATGGCATCCAGTCCCATCACTTCATGGCAAATAGGTGGGGAAACAATGGAAACAGTGATTGACTCTATTTGGGGGGGCTACAAAATCACTACAGATGGCTGCAAAATCACTTGTAGCCATGAAATTAAAAGATGCTTGCTCCTTGGAAGAAAAGTTATGGTCAACCTAGACAGCATATTAAAAAGCAGAGACATTACTTTGCCAACAAAGGTCTATCTAGTCAAAGCTACGGTTTTTCTAGCAGTCATGTATGTATGTTAGATTTGGACCATAAAGAAATCCTAGCACCAAAGAATTGATGCTTTTGCACTCTTGAGAGTCCCTTGGACTGCAAGGAGATCCAACCAGTCAATCCTAAAGGAAATCAACCCTGAATATTCATTGGAAGGACTGATGCTGAAGCTGAAGCTCCAATACTTTGGCCACCTGAAGTGAAGAGCTGACTCATTTCCCAGCACTGATGCCAGAAAAGACTGAAGGCAGGTGGAGAAGGGGACAACAGAGGATGAGATGGTTAGATGGCACCACTGACTGGATGGACATGAGTTTGAGCAGCTCAGGGAGTTGGTGGTAGACGCTGATGCCTAGTATGCTGGAGTCTATGGGGTGGCAAAGAGTTGGACATGACTGATTGACTGAACTGAACTGACTTTTAGAGTTTTAGTCTTGGAGACTTTTAAAGCAGATCTTACAAGGTGAGGAATCGTTGAGGGCTGGGCATCATTTATCACAAAGTAACTCTGGATTGGTGGGCACAGTGAGGCCAGTGAGTCTTGACTTGTATATTTTAGTCTTAATAAATAAACATGAGTTGACTCATAAGGCATTTCCTGGCTCAGGCAAATATTTACCTTACTTAGTACAATGACAGGAGCTTCCCCGATGGCTCAGTGGTAAAGAACATGCCTGCAATGCAAGAGCTGCAGGAAGCGCTGGTACGATCCCTGGGTTGGGAAGATCCCCTGGAGAAGGAAATGGCAACCCATTCTAGTATTCTTGCCTGGGAAATCCCATGGACAGAGGAGCCTGGTGGGGTATAGTCCATAGTGTCACAAAGAGTAGACACAACTGAAGCGACTTGGCATGCTCACACAGTACAATGATAATGTAAGATAATATGCTTTCTTTGGGGAGTCTATACCAGTGATGTAATCTAAGAATTAAAATTTTTATGAATAAATAAATATTCTCCATAATCAAAATGTTTATTGCAACATTATCCTGTGCATTTCTCATTATTTTTGGCCAGCCAAGGGGATGGTATTCAATTTTTTTTTTTTTTTTTTTGGCCACACAGTGCAGCTTGCAGGATCTTAATTCCCAAGCAAGGATTGAACCCCAGGCTACTTCAGTGAAAGCACTGAGTCTTAACCTCTGAATCATTAGGGAATTCTCTCAAATTGTTTAACAACTAGCAGAACAAGGGCATTGAACAAGTAGAATGTGAATGGGCAGTAGAAAAACTCAGTATGAATGCTAGGAAAATATCAGTCCAGCTATTCCCCATCCAGACAGCAAATCCAAATCCAAAAATAGATGAGAAAGATCTTACCTCCCACTACAGCACCCTTGTGAGCTTAACACAGAAAAGACTAATATTTCTTACTAACACTACACTTCTGTTGAGTGTTTTGGGGGCTCTGGTCTACGTCATCTATGTTCTTAGTCAGGCCCCTGGCTGACAGAGCATCCATAATCTAGAATACCAATCGCTGTGCAAAAATGAAAAGAAAGCCTGAAAGCTCTGGAGTTTTTCATATTAGCAAATGCATGTCACTCTGGTCACAACTCATTTATCAGAAATAGTTATTTGACCCTTCAAAATCACAAGGGGTCAGGAAATACAATTCTACTATGTACCTGCAAGTTGGGGGAGGGGGTACAGACAACTGCTATTTACCTTATGGTCATTAACTATTTAATTCACTCTTCTTCCTAAACCCCAGGTGCATTCACAGCCTCCCCAAGTTAACAGTCTGAAAGTCTCCACTAGCTAGAGTATCAATCTCAAGTCAGGATAGACTCTACATATGGCATGACATGTGGTCTCTCAACATCATTGCTGTTGTTCAGTTGCTAAGTTGTGTCCAACTTTTTGCAACCCCATGGACTGCAGCACATCAGGCCTTCTTGTCCCTCACCATCTCCCAGAATTCCCCCAAGATCATGTTCATTGAATCAGTGATGCCATCCAACCATCTCATCCCCTGCCACCTCCTTCTCCTGTCCTCAATCTTTCCCAGAATCAAGGTCTTTTCCAATGAATCAGCTCTTCACACCAGATGCCAAAGTACTGGCACTTCAACTTCAACATCAGTTTTTCCAATGAATATTCAGGTCTGATTTCCTTTAGGATTAACTGGTTTGATCTCCTTGCAGTCCAAGGGATTCTCAAGAGTCTTCTCCAGCACCACAGTGAAAAGCATCAGTTCTTCGGTGCTCAGCTTTCTTTACATCCAACTCTCACATCCATATATAACTACTGGAAAAAACATAGCTTTGACTAGACAGACCTTTGTTTTCTAAGTAATGTCTCTGCTTTTTAATACACTGTCTAGATTTGTCATAGCTTTTCTTCCAAGGAGCAAGCGTCTTTTAATGTCTTGGCTGCAGTCACCATCCGCAGTGATTTTGGAAACCAAGAAAAGAAAATCTGTCACTGCTTCCACTTTTTTCCCCATTTATTTTCCAGGAAGTGATGGGACTGGATGCCATGATCTTAGTCTTTTTTTTTAATGTTGAGTTTTAAGCCAGCTTTTGAACTGTCCTCTTTCACCCTTATCAAGAGGCTCTTTAGTTCCTCGTTGCTGTCTGCCATTAGAGTGGTATCATCTGCATATCAGATTGTTGCTATTTCTTTACTTCATATCCAGATATAGCTTCTCTTCATTCAAAGAATGAATGTATTAGCTCTTAATACAATAGTGATGTGTAATATATCACTCCTAAATTCAATAGTTTAAAACAAACATTTCTGCTTTTGCTTGGATTTGGTTCACTTCTTCTCCAGGTGTCTTCATGTATTCTTGGTTGAAGGAATATGCTCAATTAGTGGCAATTTTTAAGCACAGGAGCGTACAAACCAAATAAACGCTCAATATTTGAAGACTTTACATACATTTGCATTCTGTTAGCCAAAGCAAGTTAGAGGTTTACAAGTCACAAAGGAAGGTCATGTTAAAGGTATTAAAAATGGAAATAAACTGCCACACAAAGAAGAGTGGAGAGGAGTGAATATTTGATGAACAAAAATCTGAGACATCATGTCTATAATTAAAAGTACCAAATATTTTTCCCTTATACAACCAAGGGACCATGGGGGAACAGATGCAGTATACATACAAAATACTCTCATTTGAAAAGGGAATGAATAGGAGATACACTGCAGAGACAGGTCCATATTAGCTCCTGTTTACTCCTTGGTAAGGTTCCACTGTCCATGACTTTCTGCAGTTCCACCTACTGGAATTTCCTTCCTTTTCTATTTTGCTCCTCAGCTATATTTGAAAAGAGAGTTGGAGAATATGTCCTCCTTGGGGACTGAGTAAGTTTTTTAACCTGTTTCCTGCTGATAGAAGGTTGGGGGCTAAGTATGATTTTATATCTTCAACAATTGTATCTTTTTAGTCCATGATGGCAGTTCTTTTGGCGCCTACTCCAGTCAGCTTCTTTTCTGATTACAGTTAACTGAAAGCACCAATAATGCCAAACACAGTTTACTTCTAGCTATACTTTTTTTGGGGGGGGAGTGGGGAGGCATTCTATATTTTTTGGCTTTCTCACCACATATTTCTGTCTGGCTTAACTATCAAGCTCCAGAGACAGAACCATATCTTTAATATCCCTACTTCACCCACGACCATCCCTAGGCCATTTGGTCTAACTAAAAAGATTTGCTTGACTTCATCTTAATATGATAAAGAGTTTTGTTAATGGTGTGATGGTCACATCTCTGATTTAATCCTTGAAAAGAGGATTGTTATCAGACTTTATATCTAAATTTCATGTCATCAGGCTGAAAAGCAATCTGTTTTCCAAGCTTATAAATCCCCAAATTTCTAGATTTTCTAGTCCCTTTCCTTTTGGCAGAAACATTTGAATACCACAAATGGGCATCACTGTCAAAAATTTAGGCCTGGGAAATCCCTGGTGGTCCAAGGGTTAAAACTCCATGCTTCCTCTGTAGGGGGCATGGGTTTGATCCCTGGTTGAGGAACTAAGATCCCTGCATGCTGTGTGGCACAGTCAAAACCAAAACAAAATTTTAAATATGAGAAAAAAATTTAGATCAGAAACGAAAGTTAGAGTATTCAATTCCTTGGTTGTATAATTTGACTATGGAGGACTCTCGAGCTCATTCTCCTTAGATGGGAGAAGGAGAAATTGGGGTGGAGGAGAGGTGAAGAGGGTTGTCCTCACTATTAGAACTTTCAAATTAAAAAAGCCACTCTCACCAGGAAGGGTTGAAGAGAAGTACAGATAACTTCTGATGATGGCTTACTATTAGGTTAGAGAATATTCCTTTGAAAAATCCTCTGACTCATGTCTACCTCCTTGAATTTTGAATCTTTTCTGCGTTATCTTACAAAATGGGCAAATTAATTTCACATTCAACAAAGGGAGTGGAATTAATCGATTCTTCACACAATTATTCCTCTACAGAAAACAAGGAAGGTACATGAGGCTGGAGAAATCAGTATTCAATACCAAAGTGGCAATAAACGGAATAGAAATAATAATCACACTTATCTGATTAGAGAACCCTATAGAAAATAAAAGAGAGAGGAGTAGTTGAGACCAGTCACTAAAGATCATCACCAACACCTTCCTTTCTCTGTGTACAAATGCCTTCTTAAAAAACTTTTTCTTGGCTGCGCCACACAATATTCAGGATCTTAGTTTCCTGAGCAGAAATTGGATCTGCGCCCCTTGTAGGGAAAGGCCAGAGTCTTAACCACTGGACTTCAAGGCAAGTCCTCTAAATTCCCTTTTATACTCCAGGCTCTGCCCACCTCCTGCTGGGATGACGATAAATTATTTGTAGTACTGCGTTTGCCTCCAGTCTCTGCTTATTTCAATTTCTCCTAATATCATTAGAGCAATGTATTTCTCAACATCTCAAACACATCTTACCCCATGTCCAAGGAAAGAGAAACCCAAGTAAGACAGTAAGCACTAAGTGAGGGCATCAGAGGGCAGACAGACTGAAACCACATCACAGAAAACTAGGTAATCTGATCACATGGACCACAGGCTCATCTAACTCAGTGAAACTAAGTCATGCCATGTGGGGCCACCCGAGATGAACGGGTCATGGCGGAGAGGTCTGACACAATGTGGTCCACTGGAGAAGGGAATGGCAAACCACTTCAGTATTCTTGCCTTGAGAACCCCATGAACAGTATGAAAAGGCCAAAAGATAGGATACTGAAAGAGGAACTCCCCAGGTCAGTAGGTGTCCAATATGCTACTGGAGATCAGTGGAGAAATAACTCCAGAAAGAATGAAGGGATGGTGCCAAAGCAAAAACAATATCCAGCTGTGGATGTGACTGGTGATAGAAGCAAGGTCTGATGCTATAAAGAGCAATATTGCATAGGAATCTGGAATGTCAGGTGCATGAATCAAGGCAAATTGGAAGTGGTCAAACAGGAGACGGCAAAAGTAAACGTCAGCATTCCAGGAATCAATGAACTAAAATGGACTGAAATCGGTGAATTTAAATCAGATGACCATTATATCTACTACTGCGGGCAGGAATTCCTTAGAAGAAATGGAGTAGCCATCAGAGTCAGCAAAAGAGTCCGAAATGCAGTACTTGGCTGCAATCTCAAAAGCGACAGAATGATCTCTGTTCATTTCCAAAGCAAACCATTCAATATCATGGTAGTCCAAGCATATGCCCCAACCAGTAACGCTGAAGAAGCTGAAGTTGAACGGTTCTATGAAGACCTACAAGACCTTTTAGAACTAACACCCAAAAAAGATGTCCTTTTTCATTATAGGGGACTGGAATGCAAAAGTAGGAAGTCAAGAAACACCTGGAGTAGCAGGCAAATTTGGCCCTGGAATACAGAATGAAGCAGGGCAAAGGTTCATAGGGTTTTCCCAAGAAAACACACTAGTCATAGCAAACACCTTCTTCCAATAACACAAGAAAAGACTCTGCACGTGGACATTACCAGATGGTCAACACCAAAATCACATTGATTATATTCATTGCAGCCAAAGATGGAGAAGCTCTATACAGTCAGCAAAAATAAGACCGAGAGCTGACTGTGGCTCAGATCATGAACCCATTATTGCCAAATTCAGACTTACATTGAAGAAAGTGGAGAAAACCACTAGACCATTCATGTATGATCTAAATCAAATCCCTTGTGACTATACAGTGGGAGTGAGAAACAGATTTAAGGGACTAGATCTGAGAGACAGAGTTCCTGATGAACTATGGATGGAGGTTCATGACATTGTACAGGAGACAGGAATCATGACCATCCCCAAGAAAAAGAAATGCAAAAAAGCAAAATCGCTGTCGGAGGAGGCCTTACAAATAGCTGTGAAAAGAAGAGAAGCAAAAAGCAAAGGAGAAAAGGAAAGATACACCTATTTGAATGCAGAGTTCCAAAGAAAAGCAAGGAGAGATAAGAAAGCCTTCCTTAGTGATCAATGCAAAGAAATAGAGGAAAACAATAGAATGGGAAAGACTAGAGATCTCTTCAAGAAAATTAGAGATACCAAGGGAACATTTCATGNACTCAACTGCCTGAACTGACTGACTTCAGAGAGACTGGGGAAGACAAGTAGGCTGGATTTTCATTTTCTCTCTCTCTCTCTCTCTCTCTCTCTCTCTCTATATATATATATATATATACCATTGACTGTTTACAAGTTAAGCTTACATTTATTAATAGCATGAAACAAAAACTAATGATAAAAACATAACACAATTTAAAATATAATGTGAGGTCTATAGTAGTTGAATTGGAGAATCTCCCATATATTTATAAGAGTAAGGTATAGATAATCTGAATACATAAATCACTTTTCTGTAAAATAAATTACGCTCCCCAAATGTCTAGTATGTATGGATTTCAATATGATTATATGAAAAGAGTAAAATGGGTAAATGGCTTCACACCAGATTAGTGCTGTTATCTCTGAAGGAGCAGTGGATGGGAAAGGAAGAAGGAGGCCAAAAACAAAAGTTAAACAGTATTCTTATTTAAAAAAATTTTTAAAAGAACATGTATAATTATGTACTTATTTCATAAATATTTCCTGAGTGTACTATGTCAGATAACAATCTTAAAGTTAAGGGATACAGAAGTAGACAAAACAAAGCCCTTGTTCACAGGGAGTTTATAATACAGTGAGGGAAGGGATGAAGACAATAAAATAAACAGAAATTATATAATGTCAGTAAGTAGTAGGGGAAATAAAGCAGGTTAGGGTGACAGAGTATGACAAGGGGGTCAGGAAGGGATCTGACACAGACTGTCAGGGAAGACCTCTCTGACGAGGTCACACTTTGAACAGAGCTGAATGAAGTGAGAGTCAGGCAGGTAGTTTCAGATAGGAACCTGGGAGCAACAAGTGTGAAAACAACAGGGCCAGTGCCTGTCTGGCACATTCTGGGTGAAACAGAAAGAATGCTAGTGTGGCTGGAGCTCAGCAGACAAAGGTGAGAGTGCTAAGAAACTAGAGGAGCAGCCAGGGACCAGGTAAGAGAGGACCTGTAGACCAAGGGATGTATGATGGGGAGCCACTGGAGACTTTCAAACAGGGACTGATGCACCCTGATTATGTTTCAGAAAGAATCCCCTGGATGCCATGTGGCAAACTGAAGTGGAAGGAGACCAGTAGACTACTGCAGCGGTCTCACTAAGAGAATATGGAGACAATGACAACAGCAGTAGAGATGGATTTGATAGGAAGTTGAAATTGAAATATGTTTTCAAGGTCAAGGCAGCAAGATCTGCAGGTGGATTGAAGAGGTAGCAATAAGCAATATATCATAATACTGATGCTGCTGCTAAGTTGCTTCAGTCATGTCCGACTCTGGNATGACAACAGCAGTAGAGATGGATTTGATAGGAAGTTGAAATTGAAATATGTTTTCAAGGTCAAGGCAGCAAGATCTGCAGGTGGATTGAAGAGGTAGCAATAAGCAATATATCATAATACTGATGCTGCTGCTAAGTTGCTTCAGTCATGTCCGACTCTGGGCGACCCCACAGACGGCCTCCTACCAGGCTCCTCTGTCCCTGGGATTCTCCAGGCAAGAACACTGGAGTGGGTTGCCATGTCCTTCTCCAATGCATGAAAGTGAAAAGCGAAAGTGAAGTCGCTCAGTCGTGTCCAACTCTTAGCAACCCCATGGACTGCAGCCCACCAGGCTCCTCCGTCCATGGGATTTTCCAGGCAAGAGTACTAGTCACTGGTTATAAACATGTTAATAGTGGTTATCTCGAGTACGTGATTCCATGTGATTTAAACTTGTTTCTTATGCTTTTAACACTTTGGAGATGTGAATACAATTTTATATAATCAAGAAAAAGCAAGAAAGTTATTTTCATTGTTAGAAAAAGTGCACCCTAAGCACCATGTTAGATAAATAAAAAATAAACACCTAACCATATTGTGCTAAAACTGTAGAACATTAAGAATACACAAAAAAAATTATGGAAAACCAGGAGAGAAAATACAGATTATCTATTAAAGAATGACAATTAGTTTCTGAGCAGACTTATCATCAACTGTGAGTACCAGGCCTCCAGATTGGAAAGGAAGAAGTAAAAGTTTGATTTGTTGATCACATGATATAATCTTTAAGTAGAGAACTCTAAAGAATCCACTAAAAAACTATTAGAACTAGTAAATGAGATCAGCAAGGTTGAAAGATACAAGATCAAGATATAAACATCAATCCTATTTCTATACAGTAGCAATAAACAAACTGAAATTATTTTTTAACTCTCTTTATATTAGCAACAAAATACTGATACATGCTATAACATGGACATTGAAACATTATGCCAATTCACAGAAGCCATTCTTAAAGGATGACATATTACATGATTTAATTTATATGAAATGTCTAAAATAGTCAAATCTATAGAGACAAAAAGCAGATGAGTGCTATAAAGTTCTAGACACAAATAAGAAGGAAAATTGAGGAAGGGATGTGCTTATTCAGTGGGTAAAGTATAATAAAGTCCTTTTCTTGCCTAGAAGGGAACCTGAAATACTGTATAACTCCTGACTATGTTAGATAATTTTAGAATTACAGTATGCTAAAATTTTAACAGGTAACACTAAAGGAAAAGAAGCAGAGCAGGTAGCTTTCAAACCAGAAAAAAAGGAAAAATCTATCAACATGGCAGATGGCAAAAAAAGAGGAAAATAAGTAAGACTCCTACATTTGGAAATGAAAAAATATTTGGAGTGAAACTATGAAAGTTCTACATGTTGAGTCTTCAGGATATGGCTAACGCAGGACCTGGAGATAAATCTGTAGACTTATTTACTAAAAAATAAGATTGACATAAACTAATGAAGTGTTTAATTCAAGAAGTTAAAAATAACACACAAAACTCAAGAAAGCAGGAAGACCACACTAAAGATAAGATCAGAACTCAAGGAACCAGAAAAGTGAAAAACAATAGAAAAACTCAGCAAAACTAAAAGATGACTCTCTGAAAAGACCAATTAAAAACAAAGAAATCTAGAGCAAGATATCAAGAAAGAGAAAGCAAAAACGAACAACATTAAGAAATAAACATATGTGGAACAGAAATTTTTAAAATTATAAGTAACTACCATAAAGTTTCATGCCAATATACTGAATACATGGATGAAACAGACTGTTTTTCAAACAAATATTAACAAAATTGACTTAAGGAAAAAAAAACCCTGAAGAAATCAATAACCATTAGATATACTAAGTCAGTTTATAACTAGGCTCAGACAGTTTTATACATGAATCTCATCAACTCTTCAAAGACCAAAAACCCTCTAACATTTAGAAACTGTTTCATGAGGGCAGCATAACCTTGGTGACAAAACTGGAAAGGGACAGCATGTTTTATAACAGGTTTATTTTTTGTGTGACTGTAGATGCAAATATTCTATAGTTTAACATAGTATACAGACAAAAATAAAATACAGGTAACATTAATTCAAGTATATAAAAGAAAAAATATACTAATGAGTAAGTGAGGTTTTCTCTGTGAATGCAATGATAACCATCAGAAAAATCTGTCAATGTTAATTCACCATATTAGCAGAGTTAGAGACAAAAAGCATAAAATTTAGGGGCATAAGGGAACTTCATGAGTGATGAAAAATTCTGTATTTGAATTGTGGTCATGGTTATAGAGTTGTATACATTTGCCAAAACTCAAACTGAATGCATAAAATGCACATACTTTTATTATACATAAATTATACTGTAATAAAGTTATATATTTTTTAAAAACTCATGTATATATAAAGTCATTATAAATAGTTGTAAGACAAGCCACAAACTGAGAGCAAACATTTACAGTGCTTGTAACACTAATGTCTATAAGGTGTGCGTGCACGTGTGTATCTTCATGTGCCTGTGTATATGACTCTTAGAAATGAATACGGAAAGTTGTAATACCCAACCAAAGAACAGGCAAAGAATATAAACAGATAACTCAAGGATAAACAACCTCACTCTAAAAACTTCTACATGCCCATCACATCGGTGAAAAAAAAAAGTACAGAAAACCTGACAGCAATAAATTTTTGGCAAACTGCACAGAAGCAAGAACTTCCAAACACTGCTGGCAGAACCATAAACTGACATGACTACTTTGGAGGGGCAGTAAATAAAGCTCAAATGTAATAAAGCTGAACAGAGACAAGCTCTCTGGACCTAGAAATTCTGCTTCCAGAAATCTACCTCAGAAAATCTGCGGCATTAAGTATGCCACAGTTTACCAGACACAGGTATAAAAATACTCATTGTAAAACTGTTCATAACAGCCAAAAAAAGAAAAAGAAACCAAGTATCCCTCAGTAGAGGAACGGACTTACAGAGAAGTATTCATGCTCAGAATATTACATAGAAACTAAATGAATGCAGATAATGTGTATACAGCACCAATGGGGAAAAACAAGTTGCAGAATGATATGATTGGTATGATACAGCTTATGTAAAAATTTTTAAAACAGATGCCACACAGTGTTTATGGATATACATCTATAAAGTAAAAGCATAAAAACATGAATAGGAAGGATCCTCTCAACTTGAGCATAGTGGTTACTTCTGAAGTAAGAGGGAGTGGAATGGGATGGTAAAAGGGTAAAAACAAAGTTTCAACTGTATCCATACCTTTTAACTCCTAAGAAGATCTGACCCAAGTTTGACAAAATATGAATAGCCCTTAAAAATAAGTAAATTCTCCAAGCCAGGCCTCAATATGTGAATCGTGAACTTCCAGATGTTTAAGCTGGTTTTAGAAAAGGCAAAGGAACCAGAGATCAAATTGCCAACATTCACTGGATCATCGAAAAAGCAAGAGAGTTCCAGAAAAAACATCTATTGCTGCTTTATTGACTATGCCAAAGCCTTTCAGTGTGTGGATCACAACAAACTGGAAAATTCTGAAAGAGATGGGAATACCAGACCACCTGACCTGCCTCTTGAGAAATCTGTATGCAGGTCAGGAAGCAACAGTTAGAACTGGACATGCTTCCAAATAGGAAAAGGAGTACGTCAAGGCTATATATTGTCACCCTGCTTATTTAACTTATATGCAGAGTACATCTGAGAAATGCTGGGCTGGATAAAGCACAAGCTGGAATCAAGATTGCCCAGAGAAATATCAATAACCTCAGATATGCAGATGATACCACCATAATGGCAGAAAGTGAAGAGGAACTAAAGAGCCTCTTGATGAAAGTGAAAGAGGAAAGTGAAAAAGTTGCTTAAAGCTCAACATTCAGAAAACAAAGATCATGGCATCCAGTCTCATCACTTCATGGTAGATAGACGGGGAAACAGTGATAGACTTTATTGTGGGGGGCTCCAAAATCACTGCAGGTGGTGACTACAGCCATGAAATTAAAAGATGCTTGCTCCTTTGAAGGAAAGTTATGGCCAACCTAGACAGCATATTAAAAAGCAGAGACATTACGGACAAAGGTCCATCTAGTCAAAGCTATGGTTTTTCCAGTAGTTATGACTGCATGTGAGATATGGACCATAAAGAAAGCTGAGCACTGAAGAATTGATGCTTTTGAACTGTGGTACTGGAGAAGACTCTTGAGAATCCCTTGGACTGCAAGGAGATCCAACCAGTCCATCCTAAAGGAAATCAGTCCTGAATATTCACTGGAAGGACTGATGCTGAAGCTGAAGCTCCAAAACTTTGGCCACCTGATGCGAAAAACTGACTCACTGGAAAAGACCCTGACGCTGGGAAAGACTGAAGGCAGGAGGAGAAGGGGACGAAAGAGGATGAGATGGTTGGATGGCATCACTGATTCGATGGACATAAGTTTAAGCAAGCTCTAGGAACTGGTGATGGACAGGGAAGCCTGGCATGCTGCAGTCCATGGGGTTGCAAAGATTCAGACACAACTGAGCGACTGAACTGAGCCAAACCAAACCGATGACAAAGTAAGTGTTACTAGGTTAATGTTTATTGTCAAATACAGTGACTGCTACGATTTTAACCAACTTCAGCCTACATTTGCTTCCCCCTCTCAGTGTATCCCATTGGCTTGGGACATTTTGAAAGGGCAGGGGAAATGTTAGAAGATAAATCAGAATTCAACAAGGGTGAGGTATTTAAAGCCATAAGTATAGAAATCCCATACAAATAAATCAAGATCTTAACTGTTTTTACAAAGACTTCAAAACTGGTACTTTAGAGAGCCAAACGCAAATTCCAAAATGTCTCTTAGAAAAATTGTTACACATTTTTAAAGGTAAGAATAGAGTTATTTAAAAATACGCATGATCCACATTTTTAGCAATGTTATTCTGTTGCTGGATTTACAGTTTATATTCTTTTTATTTCCTTGTATTTTACAAGATGCACCTAAGTGGAAAACAGAACTGAATTCAAAGGTGTAACAAGTGTACATATCTCTTAAGTTCAATATTATATTTTTATTGGATTTTATTCTGTAAATGATGAAAAACCAATGATGGTTACCACAGTTACCACACGAAGAAAACATACTGTGAGTGCTTTAATAGTACCACTTTGGCTGTAATGCAAAGAATAGATAATATAATNGAAATTTGGAAAACTCAGCAGTGGCCACAGGACTGCAAACAGGCCACGGAACTCTGTCTCCGTTTTCATTCCAATCCCAAAGAAAGGCAATGCCAAAGAATGCTCAAACTACCCCACAGTTGCTTTCATCTCACATGCTAGTAAGCAATGCTCAAAATTTTCCAAGCCAGGCTTCAGCAATATATGAACCGTGAACTTCCAGATATTTACAGTGGTTTCTGAAAAGGCAGAGAAAACAGAGATCAAATTGCCAACATCTGGGGGATCATTGAAAAAGCAAGAGAGTTCCAGAAACACATCTATTTCTGCTTTATCGACTATGCCGAAGCCTTTGACTGTGTGGATCACAGTAAACTGTGGAAAATTCTGAAAGAGATAGGAATACCAGACCACCTGACCTGCCTCTTGAGAAATCTGTATGCAGGTCAGGAAGCAACAGTTAGAACTGGACATGGAACAACAGACTGGTTCCAAATAGGAAAAGGAGTACGTCAAGGCTGTATATTGTCACCCTGCTTATTTAACTTATATGCAAAATACATCANAAGCCAACTTTTTCACTCTCCTCTTTCATTTTCATCAAGAGGCTCTTTAGTTCTTCTTTGCTTTCTGCTATAAGATGTGTATAAGAGACAGGTACATCAAGGCTGTATATTGTCACCCTGCTTATTTAACTTATATGCAGAGTACATCATGAGACATGCTGGGCTGGAAGAAGCACAAGCTGGAATCACGATTGCAGGAGAAATATCAATAACCTCAGATATGCAGATGATGCCACCCTTATGGCAGAAAGTGAAGATGAACTAAAGAGCCTCTTGATAAAAGTGAAAGAGGAGAGTGAAAAAGTTGGCTTACAGCTCAACATTCAGAAAACTAAGATCATGGTAACCGGTCCCATCACTTCATGGGAAATAGATAGGGAAACAGGGGAAACAGTGGGCGACTTTATTTTGGGGGGCTCCAAAATCACTGCATATGATGATTGCAGCCATGAAATTAAAAGATACTTACCTCTTGGAAAGAAAGTTATGACCAACCTAGACAGCATATCAAAAAGCTGAGACATTACTTTGCCAACAAAGGTCCATCTAGTCAAGGCTATGGTTTTTCCAGTCGTCATGTATGGATGTGAGAGTTGGACTGNCAGCCATGAAATTAAAAGATACTTACCTCTTGGAAAGAAAGTTATGACCAACCTAGACAGCATATCAAAAAGCTGAGACATTACTTTGCCAACAAAGGTCCATCTAGTCAAGGCTATGGTTTTTCCAGTCGTCATGTATGGATGTGAGAGTAGGAGTATAAAGAAAGCTGAGTGCCAAAGAATTGATGCTTTTGAACTGTGGTGTTGGAGAAGACTCTTGAGAGTCCCTTGGACTGCAAGGAGATCCAACCAGTCCATCCTAAAGGAGATCAGTCCTGGGTGTTCATTGGAAGGATTGATTTTGAAGCTGAAGCTCCAAATCTTTGGCCACCTGATGCAAGGGCTGACTCATTTGAAAAGACCCTGATGCTGGGAAAGATTGAGGGCAGGAGGAGAAGGGGATGACAGAGGATGAGATGGTTGGATGGCATCACCGACTCAATGGACACGGGTTTGGGTGGACTCCAGGAGTTGATGATGGACAGGGAGCCCAGTGTGCTGTGGTTCATGGGGTTGCAGAGAGTCAGACACGACTGAGCGACTGAACTGAACTGATTTATCAAATATCATTTTCACTATGTAAATATACGTTTGTAGCCTATTGTTAATATCAGATCCTCTAAGGCCCTAAGAATTTACCATCATGGTACAAATTTGAATTTTACAGCTTAGTTAAGGTTATTATGAGCAATAATACAAGTATTTCCTAAAGTGGAAAGCACACTATAAAAATTATCCCTAGTTCTATTGTTCCTATAAAAACAGTTCTTAGATCACTTAATCTCTCTTAATTTCAATTTTTTAAAAAAAAATCAGAAAATTGTAGATAAAAAAGAAACATTTTTTCTGGAAATTAAATAAATGGAAAGCCTTCGGCTGAATACCAGGCATATAATAATTGCCCAACAAAAGTTCACTATTTAGAATTTATTTAAAAACTTAAATATTAATTATCAGCTAATACCTTTATAAATATTTCAACCAATAAATTGAAAATAAGACTTAAGAAAATAAAATCACTTTAGTTCCCAACAATTACTTTCTTAACAATTTTAAACTGCTTGATCTAACGATATTCTAAAGTGAAAATGTTAGTTCTTCAGTCTGTTGGACTCTTTGAGACCCCATGGATGGTAGCCCACCAGGCTCCTCTGTCAATGGGATTCTCCAGGCAAGAATACTGGAGTGGCTAGCCATTCCCTTCTCCAGGGCATCTTCCCTAACCAGGGATCAAACCCAGATCTTTTGCACTGCAAGCAGATTCTTTACCTTCTGTGCTACCAGAGAAGCCCCAGGGAAAACTTACTTTGTTCCCTATCCTTGATTCCCACAAATGGAGTCTCCCAGCAACTGGGAGATAAAAGTTCTTCTTGAACTGCATATTCCAGTAATTTAATAGGAACCCTTGTGATTCACTTCAAGCTTCACTTCGGGTGGCCCTTTTCCAATCAACTTTCAGTCCTTTTTCCTTCTCTTTGCACTTAAACCCTTTTAGTGCCACACAGCTCTGTGGCTCCAAATTGCGCTTTTAAATAACCATTTTAAAACTGTTCTTCCTTCGAGCCAGGCAAAAGGAGAGTATATTACAAAAGGAGAGATCACAGCCATACCAACCCCAGTCTGCAGTGTCCAAGTCTCCTCTTTCAATCCTAAGAAGGTTGTCCTAGCAACAGCCTTTGCTAACTTGCTCTATTTCTCCTCTTAAAGCCTTTGAAGTGAGTTCCTCCTCCCTCATGCCTTTGAAGTTACTCTTAATAGAATTCTAAATACCACCTATTAACTGTCCTAGCAGATTTCTGAACACCCCAGAAATTTCTGCACCTGCCTCCCTCCCAAAAAAAACCTTGGGGCTCTTTCCCTGCCACAGTAACAGCCATTGGCACATAGCTTCGTGTGATTATAGCTCAGACTGTTACTGTAACTAACTAACCAGCCGACCAACATCTTTTGAACACTTCCTGTATTCTAGGCACTTTGCTAGGCTCTACAAATATAAGAATGAAATGCAGTTTCTGATCTCTATAGTTTCAATCTAGTGCTGTCTAAGCCTTGAAAACTGCCTTGTCCAGTGTAAAAGCCATTGCCTCACATGGTGGAGCATTTGAAAGGTGGCAGGTCCCAATGAGGTGTACCCTAAGAATAAAATACACAGGCCAGGTATTGAGGACTTAGTAGAAAAAAATGTAAAATATTTCATTAATCACTTTTCAGGTGGATTACATGTCTACATGATAATGTTTTAGATATATTGTGTTACATAAGATATTGGAGAAGGAAATGGCAAACCACTTCAGTATTCTTGCCTGGAGAAACCCCATGGACAGAGGAGCCTGGCAGGCTACAGTCCATGGGGTCGCAAGAGTTGACAAAATTTAGCAACTAAACCACCACATAAGATATATTATTCAAATTAATTTTACCAATTTCTTCTTGTTTTTTTTTTTAAGTGATTACTAGGAAATTTAAAATGATGTGTGGTTCACAATATATTTCTGATAGTGCTACTCAAGTATATGTGTTGAAATTATCTGAAAACTTGTTTAAGTATAGATGGCAAGTCCTACCCCATATCTGACATTGCATCAGAATATCCAGGTAATGGGGTCCATTACCAAGAATTTTCAACAAATGTACTGGGTAATTCTTCAGTTCCATTCAGTCGCTCAGTCGTGTCTGACTCATTGCGACCCCATGAATTGCAGCACGTCAGACCTCCCTGTCCATCACCAACTCCCGGAGTTCACTCAGACTCACGTCCATCGAGTCAGTGATGCCATCCAGCCATTTCACTACATACCTGTAAATATAAGACTCATTGGTCTCTTGACTACTAAACTAGGAGCCAAGAGTTATTCCTAGTCCAAGTAAAATTATTTACATTTTTTAAGACAGATGATGAAAAAGGGTGTCTGAACCATTAAGAGAGGTTCCATTAATGAGTCCAAAGTCATTTCTGGCACCATCTCAATAAAGAGGAGTAAAAAACCAACACACTTGGTCTTTAACTGGGCAGTCCACTGCGCAGTCACTCTCATGTCCATTATCTGTTATTACTACACCAGAGACAGATACTTTAACAAGAGAAGAAAATTCAGGCTTGGTCTTGCACTATCTTGCCACCTGGTTTTCCAACTTTATGGGTCAAACTGAAAACAGAACTTGAGAATATAACTCCAACCTAACTCCAACTTTCTCATTTTTCTTTTCTCATTTATTCACCTAATAAAAACCACTGACATTTCTCCCACAAAGAAGAGATGTTGCCTGTGTTTCAGGAAGCATGTGAAGGGCTGGCTGTGGCTGAGACTAACTGCTGGTTGCTTCTCAGTATCTTCTCTCACCGTTTTTCTTAGTCATAGATTTTCAGCCAGCCAGAACATGAAAAAGAATTCTATATTTTATGTGATGTAGACATGGAAGTATGAAAGTTCTAGCCCCAGGAATATAAGCAAAAGTATTGTAGGGCAACTCTCAAGAGCTTCCCTTCCCTTCTGCTTTATCCGTTCTTCCTCTCTTCCTCCTCCTTGCTGATCCCAGTATGAACAAGTCCATGGCTCCATCTTTAACCATGAGCTAAAAGCCACCTTTTATACACAGTGAGGCAGAAATATGAAAGTAGCTTGGGTTCCTGAGGATTTTGTGTAGAGCCACCATACCAACCTTAGACTGCCTTCCTCTGGTCATTTAACTATATCCTGTTTAAGTCTATGTGATTTGGGGACTTTCTGCTAATCGCAGCTGAATTGAATCCTAATTGATAAACATCTCTTTTTAAAGCTGTAATACTACAAATTCTCTAGACCAGTGCCTGGATCTTAGCTTGTAACTCTGGCCACATCTATGTTACATCTTTTCTATGGAGATCTCCAGCTCCTGTTCTATGGTATGTCTTCCAGTTTTGCAGCCTAATCATAGCTAGAAAAGTATTTGGGGTTTTCCTCTTAATATTGTATAATTCCTCTCACTGTTGAAAAAAAAAATTAGCCACTAGTCAGTCTAGGGAAGAAATAGAAAATTTTATTCAAGCTAACATTAGGATTATAACCCAAGAGATAGTCTTCCAAAAAGCTCTGAGGACTGTTCCACCCAACAGAGGTTAAAGCACAGTTAAACAACTTTTTGAAACAAAGGATTATATGCCAAAGGACATGTTGACAGCTTATACACACAAAAAAAAAGTTATAGGAGGTTACCAGGAAAAACACAGTTGTAAAGTCAGTAGTGGGTCATTGTGACCCCACGCAAGCTTGAGAAAGAAGTTATCTTCTAAGGAAGTCTGATGAATGCAGATACACAATACACACTAGAGGGGAGGAAACGGCCCAATGGGCAGAGGAAAAATTTGTTTAAAGTTTTCTTGTCTTGCAAAACATGTGTCTGAACATCACTATATTCCATCTATTGATTTCTCCTTAGATTTCTTGCAGCTAAGTTTTTTCATATTTTTGTAGCTAGGCTATTAGGTGCAAAAAAAAAAAAAAATGTCCATGAAGGTGATGTAGGGCTTTTTGTTGAGTTCCTTTATTTTATTTGTCACTTTTCCCTTGTATTGAACTTTGATATGAATATAATGACCCCTCTCTTCCTTGTGTTACTTTGATACTCTTTACTTGCCATACAGTTAGCCACTTGTGATGGAGATACTTTGCTCACTCCTCTCATTTTACTCTCCCCATTTCTTCACACACTCCAGGAAGCTGATCAATATTTGCTGGCCAGTGGGGAAAACCAATAACACATCAGTACATAGAGGGATTCTCTGATGGCTCAGACAGTAAGAGTCTCCTTGCAATATGCGAGACCAGGTCCAATCCCTGGGTCAGGAAGATCCCCTGGAGAAAGAAACGGCAACCCACTCCAGTATTCTTGCCTGGGATATCCCACAGATGGAGGAGCCTGACAGGCTACAGTCCCTGGGGTCCCAAAGAGTCCGACATAACTGAGCAACTTTACTTTCATTTCACATAGAGGGAGAGGTCTGGGCATTCACTCCCTTGGCTCCCTCCCTGCAAGGTCACTAAGAAGTTAATCAGAGCTTAAGAACTTGTCAGGTACAAGTCCTCTTGGCTCTTGTTCCCTGTCTCTGGTAACCTCTCTGCCCCTCCCTTTACCCATTTAGATCTCCATGCTAATAGGTCCATGCAGTCATTGTTCTGAAAGTAGAGGTTTCTCTAAACTTTGCCCTCACATTTGCAAATAGTCCTTCTCAAGTCATTCTAATTTTAGTTTAACATCTGTTCCCTCCTGGGACTCTGGCTGATAGTGGAATCGTGCAACCCAGATTGCAACATGAGCCCATGTTCTTTTAATTGAGATCACACACCTGGTCTCAGGACTTATTGAAGTTCAGGTTCTTGATGTCTCATCACAGAAAGAATTCAGTGCGAGACAAAGTGATAGATTAGAAGTGAATTTATTTAAACAGTGGTTCATTTCATAGGCTAATGAGTGGGAAGAGTATTCCAACTATTTTGGGGAAGGGGTGAGAATTTCCAGAAAATGGGCTGCCATCCAGTTTTTTATCTTTATGGTCAGACTTACAACTTCCATAGTGCCTGTGCGTGTGTCATTTAGCTTGATGATACGTTACAATGTATGTATAAGTTTGTTCAGTTCAGCCCAGTCACTCAGTCATGTCCAACTCTTTGCCATCTCATGAATCTCAGCACGCCAAGCCTCCTTGTCTGTCCATCACCAACTCCCAGAGTTCACTCAAACTCATGTCCATCGAGTCAGTGATGCCATCCAGCCATCTCATCCTCTGTTGTCCCCTTCTCCTCCTGACCCCAATCCCTCCCAGCATCAGAGTCTTTTCCAATGAGTCAACACTTTGCATGAGGTGGCCAAAGTATTGGAGTTTCAGCTTTAGCATCAGTCCTTCCAATGAACACCCAGGACTGATCTCCTTTTAAGATAGACTAGTTGGATCTCCTTGCAGTCCAAGAGACTCAAGATTCTTCTCCAACACCACAGTTCAAAAGTATCAGTTCTTCAGTGCTCAGCTTTCTTCACAGTCCAACTCTCACATCCATACATGACCACTGAAAAAACCATAGCCTTGACTAGACGGACCTTTGTTGGCAAAGTAAGGTCTCTGCTTATCAATATGCTATCTAGGTTGGTCATAATTTTCCTTCCAAAGAGTAAGCATCTTTTAATTTCATGGCTACAGTCACCATCTGATTGGTGCCAAAAAATAAAGTCTGACACTGTTTCCCCATCTATTTCCCATGAAGTGATGAGACCAGATGCCATGACCTTAGTATTCTAAACAGTGAGCTTTAAGCCAACATTTTTACTCTCTTTCACTTTCATCAACAGGCTTTTTAGTTCCTCTTCACTTTCTGCCATAAGGATGATGTCATCTGCATATCTGAGGTTATTGATATTTCTCCCAGCAATCTTGATTCAAGTTTGTGCTTCTTTCAGCCCAGTGTTTCTCATGATGTACTTTGCATAGAAGTTAAATAAGCAAAGTGACAATATACAACCTTGACATACTCGTTTTCCTATTTGGAACTAGTCTGTTGTTCCATGTGCAGTTCTAACTGTTGCTTCCTGACCTGCATATAGGTTTATTAAGAGGCAGGTCAGGTGGTCTGGTATTCCCATCTCTTTCAGAATTTTCCAATTTATTGTGATCCACACAGTCAAAGGCTTTGGCATAGTCAGTAAAACAGAAATAGATGTTTTTCTGGAACTCGCTTGCTTTTTTGATGATCCAGCAGATGTTGGCAATTTGATCTCTGGTTCCTCTGCCTTTTCTAAAACCAGCTTGAACATCTGGAGGTTCATGGTTCACATATTGCTGAAGCCTGGCTTGGAGAATTTTGAGCATTACTTTACTAGCGTATGAGATGGGTGCAATTATGCAGTAGTTTGAGCATTCTTTGGAATGTATAGGAAAGTAAAGGAAAGTGAAGTCGCTCAGTCGTGTCCAACTCTTTGCGAACCCATGGACTGTAGTCTACTGGGCTCCTCTGTCCATGAGATTTTCCAGGCAGCAGTACTGGAGTGGGTTGCCATTTCCTTCTCTAGAGGCTCTTCCTGACCCAGGGATCAAACTCAGGTCTACTTGCATTGCAGGCAGACGCTTTACCCTCTGAGCCACTAGGGAAGCTTTAGCATGTATACTGAGGCTCAAATTCTAGTAGAAGCCAACTCATGAACCATCTGGGACCTGTTTTCCTTTCTAATCAGTTTATGTCATGTCCTTGGACTATGTCATTCTTTGAAAGGTTGTGCCTTGCCCACTTCCTCCTGTTTCAGTGGAATTAATTGGTGCCAGGAGTGACCTCAGAAAATATGCCCTCAAAATAGACATCTAGATTAAGTTGCTCATATCTGAGGAACATCAGAATAACTTTCTTCACTCTCAGGGTCAGGCCGACAGTAAATGCACCCAGTGTGATCCCTGATGTGGAGAAGAGTGGCAGAGGAAGGCATGGAACCTTAGTCATTTGCTGCATGATACTGTATCACAGTGACTCAAGTTTTCATCAGCATTAGCTTAGGGTTGTGAAATTAACTAAACAAGGAAGCAATTAGATTGTGGTGGTTTTAATGCCACGATAGCTATTGGAAAATTTTTTTTCCTTTGTTCATGAAAAATTAATCAGTCAATCTAAGGAAGAAATGGAAAATTTTGTCTAGCCAAATCGAGTATTATAATTTGGAAAGAGCATCTCAGAAGGCTGTAAGAACCGCCTGTGAGAAGTCAAGGCACTGTTATGTAAGGTTTTCCGACAGAGGGTTCTATATTAAATAACATATTATTGACACTAGTGGACTGAGAGCTCCTGGGGACAGAAGCTTTTTTGACACCTTGTTCATTATAGGGAAGACTTCAACCTTCATGACAATCCCTGAGTCCCAAAGGGCAGATTCCAAAGCTTGACTTATCAAGGGAGGAGCAACCAAGAAACCACCTGAGGCAAGGTTAAAGGAACTAGGGAAACTCACCAAAATTTGGAAACTGGAGAGGTCTGACAGAATGTGGTCCACTGGAAAAGGGAATGGCAAGCCACTTCCGTATTCTTGCCTTGAGAACCCCATGAACAGTATGAAAAGGCAAAATGNACCCGTGAAACAGTCATGTGGCAGAAATCCCATGGGCAAGGCGATTCGGATTTCAGGGATTCCCCCTGAATTTCCCTGAGCATCCACACCCCAAAAATAAGGAAACCCGAATATGCCTGCTGCCAGGAGCCAGCGTGAGGATTCCCACCCGTGACATAGTCATGTGGCAAACTCGATGGGCAAGGATGATTCGAGTCTCAGAGCTTCCCCCTGGCATTTCCTGAGCATGTACCTACAAAATAAGAATCTACCTGACATTGTGCTTTTTTCTAATTCTTCTGACATTCCCTGGAAAAAGTTAATTCTGGGCTTTAGTCTTCTGCATTTGAAAAGAGTGTTTCAGCTCAGCCCCCTCTGATAACGCTCTAACTTAAATGCTCTCATTTGCTTAACAAGTTCCCTGGACCTTTTACAGCTTGTGAATTGCTTACAGCCCCCAACTGTGAGAGGCATGAAGCTTAAGTATCTTAAGGTTACAAGAGCCCTTCTTAAAAGCAAAAAAAAATATCGGTGACAGGATTTCACTGTTGATTCAATGATTGCTGCCAGATCTCCTTATTCTTTGTCTTTTGGGCACCTGGAGATGACAGAGGATG
This sequence comes from Neotragus moschatus, assembly GCA_006410615.1. Lineage (NCBI taxonomy): Eukaryota > Metazoa > Chordata > Mammalia > Artiodactyla > Bovidae > Neotragus > Neotragus moschatus. Next base: position 20,185 of record SJYA01000576.1, on the reverse strand, counting down.
AGATGGCTGGATGGCATCACTGACTCAATGGACGGGAGTCTGAGTGAACTCCGGGAGTTGGTGATGGACAGGGAGGCCTGGCATGGTGTGATTCATGGGGTCACAAAGAGTCAGACACAACTGAGCGACTGAACTGAACTGAACTAACTGAACCATCCCCAAGAAAAAGAAATGCAAGAAGGCAAAATGGGTGTCTGAGGAGGCCTTACAAATAGCTGAGAAAAGAAGACAAGCAAAAGACAAAGAAGAAAAAGGAAAATATATCCATCTGAATGCAGATTTTCAAAGAACAGCAAGGAGGTATAAGAATGCCTTCCTAAGTAATCAAAACAAAGAAAGAGGAAAACAATAGAATGGAAAAGACTAGAGATTTTTCCAAGAAAATTAGAAATACCAAGAGAACATTTCATACAAAGATGGGCACAATAAAAGACAGAAATAGTATGGACCTAACAGAAGCAGAAGATATTAAGAAGAGGTGGCAAGAATACACAGAAAAGATCTTAATGACCCAGATAACCACGATGGTGTGATCACTCACCTAGAGCCAAATATCCTGGAATAAGAGATCAAATGGCCCTTAGGAATTAGAAAGCATCACTGACGAACAAAGCTAGTGGAGATGATGAAATCCCAGCTTAGCTATTTCAAATCCTAAAAGATGATACTGTGAAAGTGCTACACTCAATATGTCCAATAAATTTGCAAGGCTCAGCAGTGGCCACAGGACTGGAAAATGTCAGTTTTCATTCCAATCCCAAGGAAAGGCAATACCAAAGAATGCTCAAATTACTGCACAGTTGCGCTCATTTCACATGGTAGCAAAGTAATGCTCAAAATTCTGAAAGCTAGGCTTCAATAATACATGAACTGAGAATGTCCAGATGTTCAAGATGGATTTAGAAAAGGCAGAAGTACCAAAGATCAAATTGCCAACATCCACTGGATCATAGAAAAAGCAAGAGTACTCCAAAAAATCAAAAAAAATCTACTTCTGCTTCATTGACTAGGCTAAGGCCTTTGACTGTGTGGATCACAATAAACTGTGGAAAATTCTGAAAGAGATGGGAATACCAACCACCTTACCTGACTCCTAAGAAATCTATATGCAGGTCAAGAAGCAAAATTTAGAACCAGACATGGAACAATGGACTGGTTCCAAATTCAGAAAGGAGAACATCAAGGCTACATATTGTCACCTTGCTTATCTAACTTGTAAGCAGAGTATGTCATGAAAAATGCTGGGTGGTTGAAGCACAAGCTGGAATCAAGATTGCTGGGAGAAATATCAATGACCTCAGATGTGTTGATGACACCACCCTTATGGCAGAAAGTGAAGAGGAACTAAAGAGCCTCTTCATGAAAGTGAGTGAGGAGAGTGAAAAACCTGGCTTAAAACTCAACATTCAAAAAACAAAGATCTTGGTGTCCTGTCCCATCACTTCATGGCAAATAGATGGGCAAACAATGGAAATAGTGAGAGACTATTTTCTTGGGCTTCAAAATCACTGCAGATGGTGGTGGTAGCCATGAAATTAAAAAATGCTTGTTCCTTGGAAGAAAAGCTATTGACAAACCTAGACAGCATAGACATTGCTAGACAGCAGAGACATTACTTTGCCAACAAATGTCCATATAGTCCAAGCTAAGGTTTTTTCCAGTAGTCATGTATGGATGTGAGTGTTGGACCATAAAGAGAGCTGAGTGTCGAAGAACTAATGTTTTTCCACTGTGGTGTTGGAGAAGACTCTTGAGAGTCCATTTAAGTGAAAGGAGATCAAACCTAAGGGAAATCAACCACAGATATTCTTTGGAAGTACTGATGCTAAAGCTGAAGCTCCAATACTTTGGCCACTCTATGCAAAGAGCTGGCTCATTAGAAAAGACCCTGACTGGGAAAGATTGAAGGCAGGTGGAGAAGGGGATGGCAGAGGATGAGACAGTTGGATGGTGAAGAACCTAAGCCACCCCATTTTGTTAAAAAAAGACTCCATTTTAGAGTTCTGAGGAAAGAGTCTTTGGAAATCCCCTGACCTCACCCCACCACCTGCGAGCCATTATGTTCAGGACTTATGACCTGCCCGGGAAATTCGAATTAAGCCCGGGAAATGGGAACCAATCAGAACCCGTGGCCAGCCTGGGAAATGAAAACCAATTAGAACCCAACTCCTAACCCTTCCACAGAAGGTAACCAATTAGACGTCTCCCAATCCAGAAACCCGTTTTTCGAATTTTTCGCACGAGAATACCCTATATAAGCAATGAAACCTAGAGTTCAAGGCTCCTCCCTATAGTCGCTGCATTGGTGTTGGTGGGAGCCCCAGCTCGAGCTTGGTAATAAAAACTCTCTTGCTTTTGCATCAGATACCAGTTCCCTGGTGGTCATTGGGAGATTTCACGACTTGGGCATAATATTTGGGGGCTCATCCAGGATCTCCCATCGGCCCCACAGGGAAACTGATCTGGAGAGTTATCTGCGGCCGGTAAGCTCTTACCTCTTTGTTTCTGATAAGGCCTATTTTCTGAAGCCGGTATATGACTCAGGTGGATGCGCCGGCAAGTCACCGGTGCGGGTTGTTGGGAGACGTCCCTGACCCCCCAGGAAGGGACGGAGTGCCCCTGTTCTCTGTAGATGATAGCAGGTCCCTCCTGCTGAATGGCCGGAGGCCGTCCTCTTTCAGTTTTGCCTCCGGAGTCCCAGAGGTCTGTATCTTCTATCTCTCTGTCTGTCTGTGTGGCTATCTGTATTGTCTGTGTTAATTTACCAACATCTGACTGATTAGGAATGATGGGGCAAAGTCAATCTAGCCCTACTCCTCTATCTCTGGTCACTGACCATTTTAAAGAGGTCAAGGTGCGCACCCACGACCTCAGTGTGGAAATTAAGAAAGATAAATTAATCAATTTTTGCAGCGCGGAATGGCCAACCTTCCATGTGGGATGGCCCCCAGAGGGCACCTTTGACTTGGAAACCGTGTACCGAGTCTGAGACATCATCTTTCAACCACGGAGCAGGCACCCCGACCAAGTTCCCTATGTCATAGTGTGGGAAGATCTCATTTCGCGCCCACCTCCTTGGGTAAATCCCTTTTTGCCTCAACAGAGATTTTCCACTGCACAGGTGCTGGTGACACGTGTAGGAAAGAACCTGAAAGATCCCAAGGAACCTGAAACAACGGCGCCGCTGTACCCCATTTTACAAGGAGGAACAGAGGAAGAACTTCTCTTCCCACCCCCTTACCAACCTCTCGAGCCACCACGGGCCCCTGCTATCCCTCCCCCTAGGGCCGACGCATCAGAAAGGGGGGCTGCACAAAATACTTGCCATAGGCACTCAACTGTTGCCCTCCCTTTACAAGTGGCCGGTCCCCTCGACAAGAAAGCGAACCAACCTCATCAATACTGGCCCTTTCTACCAATGACCTATATAACTGGAGATCCCAGAATACCAAGTTTTCAGATAACCCTAGAGATCTAACCTTCTAGAGACTGCTTTTTACTCATCAACCCACCTGGGACGACTGTCAACAGCTGCTCCAGATTCTCTTCACCACAGAAGAGAGAGAGAGAATACAGAATGAGGCCAGTAGAAGGGTCCCAGGGGCAAATGGAGAACCCACCACTAATATAGATGAAATTAACACCTCTTTTCCTTTATCACGACCTGATTGGGATTACAATACGGCACAAAGTAAGGAGAGGCTCCAGATCTACTGCCAGACTCTGTTGGGGGGCCTCAAGGCAGCTGCACGGAAACCCACTAACCTAGCTAAAGTAGGAGATGTTCAACAAGGCCCCACTGAGAGTCCAGCCGCTTATCTGGAAAGACTGATGGAGGCCTTTAGACAATACACCCCAATGGACCCAGAAGCAGAAGGTACTCAGGCTGCTTTGATAATGCCTTTTGTCAACCAGGCAGCTCCAGACATTTGGAAGAAGTTACAAAAACTAGAACACCTGGGTGAAAAGAGTATCCAGGATTTAATAACAGTGGCAAAAGGGGTGCTGATGCAACATTTGGGATCCTGGAAGTGGTCGGTGGCCTACTTGTCTAAATGCCTAGACCCCGTGGCTTTGGGCTGGCCCCCATGCCTCCGCATGATTGCAGCAGTGGCCCTAATGGTCAAAGATGCAGACAAACTGACACTAGGGCAGGAGTTACATATTTCCACCCCCCACGCCATTGAGGGCATACTGAGAAAACCCCCAGATAGATGGATCAGCAACGCTCGGCTGACCCACTACCAGGAACTACTGCTAAACCCTTCTAGAATAATCTTTCTACCACCTACTGCTCTCAATCCAGCTACGTTGCTTCCTAACCCGGACTTGGAAGCCCCGATCCATGACTGCAGCAACATACTTATCCCAGGTGCATGGGACACGAGAGGACTTGCAAGATCGCCCCCTGGCGGATGCTGAGGTCACCTGGTATACGGACGGAAGCAGTTTCGTTGGAAATGGACTCAGGTATACGGGGGCAGCTGTAACCACGGAGATCCAAATTGTGTGGGCGGAAGCACTACCTCCGGGTACTTCGGCTCAAAGGGCTGAACGAATCGCCCTGACAAAAGCCCTTCAGTTGGGAAAGGACAAAAAACTTAACATCATTACCGATAGCCAATACGCCTTTGCTACTGCCCATATACACAGAGCCATATACAGAGAGAGGGGACTCCTCACAGCCGAGGGTAAGACGATTAAAAACAAAGAAGAAATAAAAGCTCTCCTCTCAGCATTATGGCTACCTAAAAAACTAGCCATAATACACTGCCCAGGGCACCAAAAGCCAGACACCCCGATCTCAAGGGGAAACAACTTAGCAGCCAGAGCAGCCAGAGATGCAGCCCAGAAAATCGTGATAGAGACCACTCTTCAGCTGCCTGACCCCGGGAGCCCTGTTCTACCAAACTTGCCCAATTACTCAGAAAAAGATTTAGACTGGATAAAAAGTCAGCCTATGGCCCAACAACTGGCCAGGTGGTGGAGGGCAGCAGACTGCTCCATAGTCCTCCCAGAAGAGCTAGGAAAACAAGTACTTCTGAAAATGCATCGTGCCACTCACCTGGGAACTCGAAAAATGCAAGACTTGATTAGGCATGCCAAAATTACCATGAAAGATGCCAGAAAAACAATAGAAGACATCGTATCAAACTGCAAGGCTTGCCAGCTTACCAACGCTGTGTCTCATTCGGCGAACCAAGGCGCCGGAGAACGGGGGACAAGACCAGGAGCCTACTGGGAAGTGGACTTTACTGAGGGACACATGGAAGAGGCTCAACGCACTATATGAATCAGGCCCTCCACCTGAATCTCACCGCTACCAGCCAGGAGACTGGGTGTATGTGTGCCGTCATCGCCAAGAGACCCTAGAGTCTAGGTGGAAGGGACCCTTCCTTGTCGTCTTGACGACACCAACTGCTTTCAAAGTTGACAGCATCTCTGCTTGGGTCTACTACACGAACACACGGTGTGCAGACCTGTTAGCCTTATGAGAAGAGTTCCTCCCCCAGTGGAAGGCCGAATTGGACAAAACTAACCCGCTCAAGCTAAAACTGCTAAGATAACAAAAGTACTCACTTTCAGGCCGTGTTTATTGAACAAGTTAATGACCTTCATTAAGAGCCACATCAACATGGTGCAGCTTATGGTGCTCAGGTCCCAATATACAGCTCTGCCAGCGGCCACCTTAGAGGAAGAAAATATAGAGCTGGACCCATGATTGGGCCTGTCTTGGGACCTTGAGAAGGGGGGAATGAAGAACCTAAGCCACTCCATTTTGTTAAAAAAGACTCCATTTTAGAGTTCTGAGGAAAGAGTCTTTGGAAATCCCCTGACCTCACCCCACCACCTGCAAGCCATTTCGTTCAGGACTTATGACCTGCCCGGGAAATTCGAATTAAGCCCGGGAAATGGAAACCAATTAGAACCCAACTCCTAACTCTTCCACAGAAGGTAACCAATTAGACTTCTCCCAACCCAGAAACCCGTTTTTCAAATTGTTTGCACGAGAAAACCCTATATAAGCAATTAAACCTAGAGTTCGAGGCCCCTCCCTATAGCCACTGCATCGGTGTCGGTGGGAGCCCCGACTTGAGCTTGGTAATAAAGACTCTTGCTTTTGCATCAGATACCGGCTCCCTGGTGGTCATTGGGAGATTTCGAGACTTGGGCATAACAATGGCACCACCGACCCAATGGGCATGATTTTGAGTAAGCTCCAGGAGATAGTGCTGAACAGGGAAGTCTGGTGTGCTGCAGTCCAGGGGTTCTCAAAGAGTCAGACAGGACTGAGCAACTGACCTGAACTGAAATCACCTGAGACTGCACACACCCTAATCTTTTCAGCAACCCCACCTTGAAATATTGTTATGAAACTCCTCATCAAATCCTTTTGAGTTGAGATACATAGTTTTTCTGAGGCAGGAGTCTGCTGTAGCCCCCTTTACCTGGCAAGCAATAAAGCTATCCTTTTCTACTTCATCCAAGTTCTGTCTCAAAGATTCAATTCAGCACCAGTGCAGAGAAGCCAAGCTTTCAACACTATTATTGACACCTTGTACAATCCAGATCTGCAAGTACAGAGTGGTGTGTCATCGTGACTCCTTACAAGACAAAAAAGGAATGTTATCCTTTAAGGCGTTGTCTTGTTGATGCTAAAAGAATGTTTCTCTATATGGTTGAGCAGGTGTTTCTTCCCGTGAGGAGGTTTGATCAATGTGTGATACAGATACACATTGCACAGTAGAAGAGAAAAAGGGGGTCAAAGGGCAGAGAAAATTTTTATGTTTAAGTGTGTCTCATCTTGCCACGAAATCTGAATTTTATTTCATACCTACTACTCTTCTAGTTTCTTTGGTTGGCCTAATAAAAAAATCAAATTTCTATGAGACAGATTAACAGGAGAAAAACAACAAAGTTTAATAACATATATACCTCCTATGTACATGGGAGAGATTCAGGAAAACTAACTCCCCCAAATGGGGAAAACCACTGAAACCATTCACCTCAGATTGGGACTCCAAACCAGGACAAAATCCAGTGTGGGACTCTAACCCACGTGATCAAGACTCAAACCCTGCCAAAACCCATGGTCTTCAAACTGAGATCACACACCTGGTTTCAGGACCTAATGAAGCTCCGATTCTTAATGTCTCATCACTGAAAGAATTCAGTGAAAGACAAAATGATAGGTAAGAAGTGGATTTATTTAGAGAGAAACACACTCCATAGACAGGGTGTGGGCATCACAGAGGGCTGAGTGTGGCCTTGAAAACTGGTATGGTTAGCTTCTATGGATTGGATAATTTCATAGGTTAATGAGTGATAGGATTATTCTGTTTTGGGGAAAGAGCAGAGATTTCCAGGAATTGGCCACCACTCACTTTTTGGTCTCTAATCCTTGGCCTTGGCACTTGTTTGCAATGCAGGAGACCTGGGTTTGATTCCTGGGTTGGAAAGATCCACTAGAGAAGGAAATGGCAACTCACTTCAATATTCTTGCCTGGAGAATCCCATGGACAGAGGAGCCTGACAGGCTACAGTCCACGGGGTCACTAAAGTCAGACACAGTTTAGTGACTAAACCACTTAGAAATTGTCATGGCATCTCTTGGTACTGATATGTTCCTATGAGTATTACTGATTGTCAATATCTAGTCAAGTAGATTTGGCCGCCATCTTGGTTCCATTTGATTCTACTCACTATATTTTGTGCCCTCAGGCTGTGTCAGTCTTTCAGAGGTTGTGCCCAGCTCCCTTCTTTCTTGTTCCACAATCACTTTAAAAACACTTTATCTTGCGAAAAACAAGAAAGGATGTGAGGGATGGGTGGAGTCAGTTATGGGAGGCTACCAGAAAAAGTGCAGTAAAGGATAAGATTGTTAAGAAAACTTAATTCTTTGTCTTCTACATTGATAAGAGTTTCTAGAAATAATGTCATCTTCTTCTCTTAAAGCAAGAGACACAATTTTAGAAACGGAGATTGCCCTTACAGGTGTAAATGTATCTAACAAAAGAGAAACTTCTACTCCTCAGCTTTCAGTTTTTCCTATATCTGTAGTTTCTTAAATAAATAAATAACCAGCTTTAAAATAATCCTTATGCCAGAGACATATTTTGGGGTGGCAAATTCTACTCATCTATATAGCCTAGAGATCTCTTCAAGAAAATTAGAGATACCAAGGGAATATTTCATGCAAAAGCAGGCACAATAAAGGACAGAAATGGTATGAATCTAACAGAAGCAGAAGATATTCAGAAGAGGTGGCAAGAATACATAGAAGAACTATACAAAAAAGATCTTCAAGACCCAGATAATCACAATGATGTGATCACTCACCTAGAGCCAGACATCCTGGAATGTGAAGTCAAGTGGGCCTTAGGAAGCATCACTAAGAACAAAGCTAGTGGAGGTGATGGAATTCCAACTGAGCTATTTCAAAACCTAAAAGATGATGCTGTGAAAGTGCTGCACTCAATGTGCTCAACAAATTTGGAAAACTCAGCAGTGGCCACAGGACTGGAAAAGGTCAGGTTTCATTCCAGTCCCAAAGAAAGGCAATGCCAAAGAATGTTCAACCCACTGCACAGTTGCACCCATCTCACATGCTAGCAAAGTAATGCTCAAAATTCTGCAAGCTAGACTTCAATAGTACATGAACTGAGAGTATTCAGATGTTCAAGCTAGATTTAGAAGAGGCAGAGGAACCAGAGATCAAATTGCCAATATCCATTGGATCATTGAAAAAGCAAGAGAGTTCCAGAAAAATTTGTACTTCTGCTTTATTGACTATAAGAAAGCCTTTGACTATGTGGATCACAACAAACTGTGGAAAATTCTTCAAGATATAGGAATACCAGACCACTTTCCTCCTGAGAAATCGGTATGCAGGTCAAGAAGAAACAGTTAGAACCAGATATAGAAGAACAGGGGGTTCCAAATTGGGAAAGGAGTACATCAAGGCTGCATATTGTCACCCTACTTATTTAACTCAGAGAAAGCAATGGCACCCCACTCCAGTACTCTTGCCTGGAAAATCCCATGGATGGAGGAGCCTGGTAGGCTGCAGTCCATGGGATCGCGAATAGTCAGACATGACTGAGCGACTTCACTTTCACTTTTCACTTCCATGCATTGGAGAAGGAAATGGCAACCCACTCCAGTGTTCTTGCCTGGAGAATCCCAGGGACGGGGGAGCCTGGTGGGCTGCTGTCTATGGGGTCGCACAGAGTCGGACACGACTGAAGTGACTTAGCAGACTTATTTAACTTATATGAGAATGCGTCATGCGAAATGCCAGGCTGGATGAAACACAAGCTGGAATCAACATTCACCAGGAGAAACATCAATAACTTTAGATATGCTGATGACACCACCCTTATGGCAGGAAGCAAAGAGGAACTAAAGAGCCTCATGATGAAAGTGAAAGAGGAGAATGAGAAGTCGACTTAAAACTCAACATTCAAAATACAGAAATCACAGCATCCAGTCCCATCACTTCATGGAAAATAGATGGGGAAACAATGGAAACAGTGAGAGACTTTATTTTCTTTGGCTCCAAAATCACAGCAGATGGTAGCTGTTGCCATGAAATTAAAACAAATTTCAATTGAGCTTACCAAATTTGTTTTCTTTTCCTTGGAAGAAAAACTATGACAATCCTAGACAGCATATGAAAAAGCAGAGACATTACTTTGCCAAAAAAGATCCATATAGTCCAAGCTATGGTTTTTCCAGTAGTCATGTATGATGTGAGATATGGACCATAAAGAAAGCTGAATGCCAAAGAATTGATGCCTTAGAACTGCAGTGTTGGAGAAGACTCCTGAGAGTCCCTTGGACTGCAAGAAGATGAAGCCAGTCAATCCTAAATGAAATCAACCCTGACTATTGAATGGAAAAACTGATGCTGAAGCTGAAGCTCCAATATTTTGGCCACCTGATGCAAAGAACTTATTCATTGGAAAAGACCCTGATGCTGAGAAAGATTGAAGCCAGGAGGAAAAGGGGATGACAGAGGATGAGTTGGTTGGATGGCATCACTGACTCAATGGACATGAGTTTGGGCAAGCTCTGGGAGATGGTGATGGACAGGGAAGCCTGGCATGCTGCAATCCATGGGGTCTCAGAGAATCAGACAGGACTGAGCAACTGAACTGAACTGACTGACACAGCCACAGCCTACATAACCAAACCAAAATCTAGGCCTGAAAATGCCTCAAGTTTTCTAAATCAAAGCACTAATTTCAACCAGTCACAAACAGCCAACTATACAGCTAATTGCCCCATTTCCTTCTTTTTGTTATTGTTCGATTTCTAAGTAATGTCTGACTCTTTGGAACTTCATGGACTGCAGCACGGCTGGCCTCCCTGGTCCCTCACTATCTCCCGGAGTTTTCCCAAGTTCATGTTAATTGAGTCAATGGTGCCATCCAACCAGCTCATCCTCTGTCACCTCCTTTTCCTCCTGCCCTCCATCTTTCCCAGCATCAGTCTTTTCTTAGTGACTCAGTTCTTCACATCAGGTAGCCAGAGTATTGGAGCTTCAGCTTCAGCATCAGTCCTTGCATTGAATGATCAGGATTGATTTCCCTTAGGATTGACTGGTTTGATCTCCTTGCTGTCCAAGGAAATCTCAACAGTCTTCTCCAGCACCACAATTCAAAAGCATCAATTCTTCAGCACTCAGTCTTCTTTATGGTCCAGTTCTCACATCCTTGGGGCTCCCTGTGGCTCAGAGGTTAAAGCATCTGCCTCCAATGCAGGAGACCTGGGTTCAATCCCTGGGCCAGGAAGATCACCTGGAGAAGGAAATGGTTACCTACTCCAGTGTTCTTGCCGGGAGAATCCCATGGATAGAGGAGCCTGGTAGGCTGCAGTCCATGGGGTCATGAAGAGTCAGACACGACTGACCGACTTCACTTTCACTTTTTACTTTCATGCATTGGAAAAGGAAATGGCAACCCACTCCAGTGTTCTTTCCTGGAGAATCCCAGGGACGGGGAAGCCTGGTAAGCTGCCATTTATGGGATCACACATCAGCAGCAGCAACAGTGTCAAAGGCTTTCGCTTAGTCAGTGAATCAGAGGCAGATATTTTTCCTAGAATTTCCTTGCTTTCTCCATGATCCAAAGAATGTTGGCAATTTGATGTCTGGTTCCTCTGTCTTTTCTAAACCCATCTTGTACATCTGGTAGTTCTCAATTCAAATACTGCTGAAGCCTAGCTTGAAGGATTTTGAGCATAATCTTAGAATTTCACTGACAGAAGATCCTGGCCGACTACAGTCCATGGGGTCACAAAGAGTCAGACAGGACTGAGCGACTTTCATTTTCACTTTACTAGCATGGGAAGTGAGCACAATTGTCTGGTAGTCTGAATATTCTTTATCACTGTCCTTCTTTGGAATTGGGAAGAAAACTGATCTTTTCCAGTCCTACAGCCACTGTATTTTCCAAATATGCTGACATATGGAGTGCAGCACTTTAACACCATCATCTTTTAGTATTTTAAATAGCTCAGCTGGAATTTAAATCATTACCTACACTAGCTTTATTGGTGATAATGCTTTTTTTTTGGACCCACTTGACTTCACACTCCAGGATGTCCAACTCTAGGTGAATGACAACACCATGGTGGTTATCCAGGTCATTAAAACCTTTTTGGCATAGTTCTTCTGTGTATTCTTGCCACTTCTTCTTAATCTCTTTTGCCTCTCATAAATTTTACTATTTCTGTCCTTTAACATCCCCATCCTTGCATGAAATGTTCCCTTGATGTCTTCAATTTTCTTGAAGAGGTCTCTAGTCTTTCCCATTCTACTTTTTCCCTATATTTCTTTGCATTTTTCATTGAAGAAGCCCTTCTTATCTCTCCTTGCTATTCTCTGGAGCTCTGCATTCAGCTGGACACATTTTTCCCTTGCTCCTTTCCTTTTTACTTTTCTTCTTTCCTCAGCTATTTGTAATGCCTCCTCAGACAGCCACTTTGTTTTCTTGCCTATCTTTTTCTTTGGGGTTATTTTCATCACTGCCTCTTCATTCATACTTCTTCAGGCACTATGTCTACCGGATCTAATCCCTTGAATCTATTCATCATGTTCACTGTATAATCATAAGGAATTTGATTTAGGATATATCTGAATGGCCTAGTGGTTTCCCCCATTTACTTTAATTTAAGCCTGAATTTTGCTACTAGCAGCTGATGATCTGAGCCATAGTCAGCTCCGGGTCTTGTTTTTGCTGACTGTATAGAGCTTCTCCATCTTCTGCTGCAAAGAATGTAATCAATCTGATTTCAGTATTGACCATCTGGTGATGTCTATGTCATCACAATAGCCATCTCTTGTGTTGCTGGAAAAGGGTGTTATGATCAGTGCATCCTCTTGGCAAATCTCTATTAGCCTTTTTCCTGCTTCATTTTGTACTCCAAGGCCAAACTTGCCTGTTACTCCAGGTATCTATTGATACCCTACTTTTGCATCCCAATCACCTATGATGAAAAAAGGACTTTGTGTGTGTGTGTGTGTGTGTGTGTGTGTGTGTTATTTCTAGAAGGACTTGTACGTCTTCATGGTGGTGGTGGTGGTTTAGTTGCTAAGTCGTGTCCGACTCTTGCGACCCCATGAACTGTAGCCCCCCAGATTCCTCTATTCATGGGATTGTCCAGGCAAGTATACTGGAGCGGGTTGCCATTTCCTTCTCCAGAGGATCTTTCCAACCCAGGAATCGAAACTGGGTCTCCTGAACTGCAGGCAGATTCTTTACTAACTGAGCTAGGAGGTAAGTCTTCATACAACTAGTCAAATTCCGTTTCTTTGACACAATTGGTTGGGGCATAGACTTGGATTACTGTGATGTTGAATGGTTTGCCTTAGAAGCAAACTGAGATCATTCTGTCATTTTTAAGACTGTACCCACATACTGCATTTTGGATTCTTTTGTTGATTATGAGGGCTACTCCATTTCTCCTGTGGGATTCTTACCCACATAGTAGATACAATGGTCATCTGAATTAAATTTTCCTATTCCTGTTCATTTTAGTTCATGATTCCTAAGATGTCTATGTTCATTCTTGCCATTTCCTGCTTGACTACATCCAGCTTACTTTGTTTCATGGACCTAACATTCCAGGTTCATACTTGGTATTATTCTTTACAGTGTTGGATTTTACTTTCACCACCAGACACATCCACAGCTGAGTGTTGTTTCTGTTTTGGCCCAGCAGATTCTTTCTCTCTGGGGCTATTATTAATTGCCCTCCGCTCTTTCCCAGTATCATGCTAGACACCTTCCACCCTGGGAAGTTCTTTTGGTGTCATATCTTTTTGCCTTTTTATACTGTTCCTGAGGTTCTTGGGGCAAGAATACTGAGTGGTTTGCCATTTCCTCTTCCAGTGAACTTCCTTTCTTTGCTTCCCCATTTTCTCTATATAAGTCTCTTTTCCTGGTTCCTGTGGGCAGAGCACTTGTAACCCCCTCTGGTTTGGTGCTGCCTGATTTCAACTGATTTTAAACTCTTAAAAACTTAGTGTATCTTACTTTATCTTTTAGATGTTTGAATTCAAGTGAAAGGGAAGGCACTGGGTAGTCAGTCATTATGACAATAATAATGATGTTAAAGAGTGAAGTCACTTGGCATCTTTTGATGCCAGAGGACAAAGATATATTGAAAGCCATGCATATGCAACTAAGAACACAAAGAGAACTAGAAAGCTTCTAAGACTGCTTTGAGGAGTCCCTCACATCCTTCACTGGTCACTGTCAAGGAGTAATGCCATGACCAGACTGTAAGGGTTACAGAGTTGCAGTGTTGGACATTTCCATTAAAGCAAGGGCATTGATGGGGAAGGGAAAGTATCCTGAGATATTGAAATAGAGAAGGACCCTGCGGTCCTCCCCTCTCATGTCTTCCACCTGCTTTTTGTCTATAGAAAAATTTAAGCCAAAGAACAAGCTTAATCAGAGAAGTGAGAAAATGTTGAAGCAAAATAAAGCAGTCAAACAAGATGAAATAGTAATAGTTTATTCATTAAACAAAGTCAAGGAACTTTATTTCCTCCACAAGGGCTATAATATTTTGAGCCATGTCCCTTGAGCTGTCTTATGGGTACTTAAACCCCTACCAAGAGGAAGAAGTTAACTGCATAATAATCAGACTGTAGCTGTGACATAAGCTGCCACAATTCTGAGAGCTGGCCTTAAAGAAATGGGAACAAACCAACTTTGGAACTGAAGACCAACTGTACTTAAAACAATCAAGATAACTCTGATGAGTGCACCATCAATTCAAGATGACTGTCAGAGCTGACTGTGTTGTTTCTGCATGTAGCCCTCCCTCTGCCTAGGCACCCCTGAAACTCCCTTTTAAAGGAATTTGCCCACTGATTGTTTGGAGGGAGGGCATTTACCATGTTTTGAAAACACAGCAGTAAACAAAATCTATAATAACCCCTGCTCTCATTCACCTTTCATTTTGTTATGCCCAAGTCACAAAATCTCCCAATGACCACGAGGGAGCTGATACCCGATGCAAAAGCAAGAGAGTATTTATTACCAAGCTCGAGCTGGGGCTCCCACCGTTACTGATGCAGCGGCTACAGGGAGGAGCCTCGAACTCTAGGGTTCATTGCTTATATAGGGTATTCTCACGCGAAAATTCAAAAAACGGGAGTTTCCGGGTTGGGAGATGTCTAATTGGTTACCTTCTGTGGAAGGGTTAGGTGTTGGATTCTAATTGGTTTTCATTTCCCGGGCTGGCCATGAGTTCTGATTGGTTCCCATTTCCCAGGCTTAATTCAAATTTCCTGGGCAGGTCATAAGTCCTGAACATAATGGCTCGCAGGTGGTGGGGTGAGGTCAGGGGATTTCCAAAGACTCTTTCCTCAGAACTCTAAAATGGAGTCTTTTTTAACAAAATGGGGTGGCTTAGATTCTTCAATTTCTTTCAAAAATCATAACATATATGCTTCCTTTTAGTCTAAATATCCATTTAGGCCAAGTGCAATGGATAGGTACATCAGTTACACACAGCTCCTTTTTTTCTCATCATTTTCTGCCATTCTTGTCTTGTCTATGTGCACATCTTCTCCCTGTTGGGTTATGTCATTTAGTTGGTTGTGCTGAAGAGTGGAAGGATGTGCTACCTCCAAAATGTACCTCTTTGGCATAAGGATTATTTTGAGAAACTGCAGACACAGGACAAGCTCTGAAAAAAAGAGCTGAAGTTACCCTTTTGTGAGGGAAATGTGCATTTATAAAGGAAATCTCCATTTGTAAGTGTCTCCCTCTCTCCCAGTGAGGTAGAAATTACTAGACAGTCAGTGTTGAGCTTCCACCCTCAGTTTTATTTTCAGTAAACATCCTACTCCATTGTCCTGAATTCTTGGAATGCTCTTTAGTCTGATAAATTATCAGATCTAGGGAAGGGCAGTAATTAAATTCTATTCCATATACTTGAGGGAAAAACAACTGGTGACCCTTAATCTTAAGACCATACATCTGGTCCCTGGTAAAATGGCCAGAGGGCATGAAGAAGGCTGGTGACTTAATCCAAGGATCAAGAGAAGCCATAAAGATGTTAACTATCTTGATCTTTAAATTGATAGGTTAGAAATAATAATGTGATTTAAGAAAGGATGTAAAAACTGTTTTAAGTCCCACTTTGGGGTACTCTTTACCCCTCTCAGTGTCTATGCTGAGAGCTTTGTTCTTCCTTCTTGCAATATATCCTATTTGCTTGCTACCATGAGTATTTGGGGATTCCATTCTTTGGCTCCACAGACAAGAATTCCAATTCCTGTCACACTAGGGAGAGAAGGTTGACTCTAAACCACAAGAAAATTTGGTCAGTAGGGAGGACACCTACTTAAATCTTCAACAAACCTTACCCTTCTCTACAGAACTTTTCCTCATAACTTCCCGAAACTATTTCCCTACACACACCCTACCCCACCAATATTTTCTTTTGTCTTTTGCTGAGAGTGGTATTTAAGATGGTGATTTGGGCCATCTCAGGGAGTTATTCAGTTTTCCTGGCTATGAACCATGTGTGCAGTAGGTGTACATGTTAATAAACTTGTATTTCTTTTTCATTTGTTAATGTCTTTTATTACAAAGATTCTAGCCAAGAACTCAGAATAGCAGAGGGAAAATTATTTTAAATAATTTATTATGTAAATTATTAAAATGTATTTCCCTACAGCGTGGTTGGGTTTTTGTTGTTTGTTTCTTTAGGAAAGGTCCTGAGGGCATTTTTAGAGGATTTGCCCATAAAAGAACATCTTTCTCTTGCTTTTAACTACTGAGCAGGAGATTTTTGGAATTTTTTATGTGTTCAAATATTATTTGAGAAATTTAGTCCAGGCTGATGGATTTCCCGATCAGATGACTTCTTCTGTCTGGCTGTATGTAGAATAGTTTGTTTTGAATATGTTTGAGGAGATAGGAATAACAACAATAGATTTTTTTTTTAATCCAAAACCAAGTCTAGAGGAAAATTTCTACTCCTTCACAGTCTTCTCCTAGGAAGAAATTAGCAGTCCTGATAAAAGGTTTGGGTAATTTTAATAAATCTTAATGGAATTAAAGGCCTCTGTGAAAGTATATATTCATCCAATCAATGAATATTCTAATGATCTTTATCTCTGCTTTCTTTTTTCTCTTTTCTAAAGATGATTCAGAAAACTAAGATCATGGCATCTGGTCCCATCACTTCATGGCAAATAGATGGGGAAACAGTGGAAACAGTGACAGACTTTATTTTGGGGGGGCTCCCAAATCACTGCAGATGATGAGTGCACCCATGAAATTAAAAAATGCTTGCTTCTTGGAAGAAAAGTTATGACCAACCTAGATAGCATATTACAAAGCAGAGGCATTACTTTGCCAACAAAGGTCTATCTAGTCAAGGCTATGGCTTTTTCTGTAGTCATGTATGGATGTGAAAGTTGGACTATAAAGAAAGCTGAACACTGAAAATTTGATGCTTTTGAACTACGGTGCTGGAGAAGACTCTTGCAAGTCCCTTAGACTGCAAGGAGATCCAACCAGTCCATCCTAAAGATCAATCCTGAATATTCATTGGAAGGACTGATGCTGAAACTGAAACTCCAATACTTCGGCCACCTGATGTAAATAATTGTCTCATTAGAAAAGACCCTGATGTTGGGAAAGATTGACGGCAGGAGAAGAAGGGGATGACAGAGGATGAGATGGTTGGATGGCATTGTTAGACCTTATGGTCTTTTCCTAGGACCTGTCGCTCCAAAGATCACCGAGACTCGGATTCGATGCAAAGAGCAGGAGGATTTATTGGGCTGGCGCACCAGGGTTCAGTCACCTCCAGGGAGGAACGAACCCTGAACAGTCGTTACAGAGCATTTTTAAGCACAAAAACCACAAACGGGTGCAGCTAGGGTGGGAACAGTCTGATTGGTGTGCAGGTCCTGACCTTTACAGGGATAGGCTCCTTTGCTACAAGGTCTAAATGGCTGGTCAGGGCCACATTCCGACGGCCTGGAAAAACAACTTCTTGGAAAGTCCTCGAAGGGAAAACAACCCCTGAGAGAGCCTAAAGGCCATATTGCATGAGATAAGAACCTGCCATATTGCATGAGATAAGAACCTGCTCTCAAGGGTTTAGCAAAAATTTTAACTTTTCCTCTCAGCATCACCAACTTGAAGGACATGAGTTCAAGTAAACTGCAAGAGTTGGTGATGGACAAGGAAACCCGGCTTTCTACAGTCCATGGGGTCTCAAAGAGTCGGACACGACTGAGCAACTGAACTCAATCGATAAAACTTTTGCTTACATTTGTCACAAAGAAAGTGAGCTAAATATATGGTGAGTTAATTGTGGTAATGAGATTCTAGAAGAAAAGAGAAAGATTAAACAATTATTTAATCATCTTTCAGTTCAGTTCAGTCACTCAGTCGTGTCCAGCTCTTTGCCACCCCATGGATGGCAGCACACCAGGTCTCCCCATCCATCACCAACTCCCAGAGCTTACTCAAACTCATGTCCATCAAGTCGGTAATGCCATCCAACCATCTAATCCTCTGTCATCCCCTTCTCCTCCCACCCTCAATCTTTCCCAGCATCAGGGTCTTTTCCAGTGAGCCAGTTCTTCGCATCAGGTGGCCAAAGTATTGGAGTTTCAGTTTCAGCATCAGTCCTTTCAATGAATATTCAGAGTTGATTTCCTTTAGGACTTACTGGTTGGATCTCCTTACAGTCCAAGGGACTTACAAGAGTCTTCTCTAGCATCATAGTTCAAAAGCATCAATTCTTGTGTGCTCAGCTTTCTTTATAGTCCAACTTTCACATCCATACATGACTACTGGAAAAACCATAGCTTTGACAAGACAGATCTTTGTTGGCAAAGTAATGTCTCTGCTTTTTAATATGCTGTCTAGGTTGCTCATAACTTTTCTTACAAGGAGCAAGCTTCTTTTAATTTCATGGCTGCAGTTACCATCTGCAGTGATTTTGGAGCCCCCCAAAATAAAGTCTCACTGTTTCCCTTGTTTCCCCATCTATTTGCCATGAAGTGATGGAACCAGATGCCATGATCTTGATTTTCTGAATGATGAGTTTTAAGCAAATTTTTTCACTCTCCTCTTTCACTTTCATCAAGAGGCTCTTTAGTTCTTCATACTGCTGCTGCTGCTAAGTCANCCTTGTTTCCCCATCTATTTGCCATGAAGTGATGGAACCAGATGCCATGATCTTGATTTTCTGAATGATGAGTTTTAAGCAAATTTTTTCACTCTCCTCTTTCACTTTCATCAAGAGGCTCTTTAGTTCTTCATACTGCTGCTGCTGCTAAGTCATTTCAGTCATGTCCGACTCTGTGTGACCCCATAGACGGCAGCCCACCGGGCTCCCCCATCCCTAGGATTCTCCAGACAAGAACACTGGAGTGGGTTGCCATTTCCTTCTCCAATGCATGAAAGTGAAAAGTGAAAGTGAAGTCACTCAGTCGTATCTGACTCTTAGTGACCCCATGGACTGCAGCCCATCAGGCTCCTCCGTCCATTGGATTTTCCAGGCAAGAGTACTGGGGTGGGGTCCCATTGCCTTCCTCGTAGTTCTTCATAAGTACTCATAAAAAATCCTAAAAAGTTAACAAAAGCAAACCTAGAAATGATCAAAAGTAAGAAGCAGAGATAAAACAAATTTTCATTTACTGAAAATAAAAAAATTTTAAGTTATTATAAAATATTGGCTATTTTTCCTGTGTTTTACAGTATACCCTTGTAGCTTATTTATTTTATACATAGCAGTTTAAACCTCTTAATCCCTTACCTCTATCTTGCCCCTCCCCCTTTCTCTCCCCACTGGTAGCGACAATGTCTATGTGTCTGCTTCTGTTTTGTTATATTTATTCATTCCTTTTATCTTTTAGATTCTACATATAAGTAATAACATGTGTTTTTTGTCTTTCTCTGTTTGACTTTTTTTGCTAAGCATAATACCCTCTAGGGGCTTCCCAGATGGCACTAGTGCTTAAGAACCCATCTGTCAATGGAGAAGAACTTCCATCCTTGGTTAGGGAAGATCCCCTGGAGGTGGGCATGGTAACCCAATCCAGTATTCTTGCCTGGAGAATCCCATGGACAGAGGAGCCTGACAGGCTACAATCCATAGGGTCACAAAGAGTAAAACATGACTGAGACGNCTAGTGCTTAAGAACCCATCTGTCAATGGAGAAGAACTTCCATCCTTGGTTAGGGAAGATCCCCTGGAGGTGGGCATGGTAACCCAATCCAGTATTCTTGCCTGGAGAATCCCATGGACAGAGGAGCCTGACAGGCTACAATCCATAGGGTCACAAAGAGTCAAACATGACTGAGACGACAGCACACACACGTGCAAATTCCCTCCAGGTCTAACCATGTTGCTGCAAATGGCAGCATTCATTTTTATGACTAATATTCCATTGTGTATATATACCACATTTTCTTTATCCATTCGTATGTTGACAGACACTTAGGTTGCTTCCATATCTTAGCTGCTAAATAATGCTGCTATGAACATTAGGATGCAGGTACCTTTTTGAATTAGTGTTTTTGTGTCTTTTGGGTATCCAGGAGTAGAGTTGCTAGATCATATGGTAGTTCTATTTTTTGTTTTTTTGTGGAATCTCCATACTGTTTTCCATAATGGCTGCATCAATTTACAT
>SJYA01000575.1:415672-428573 GCA_006410615.1 Neotragus moschatus | reverse complement strand
GGGGTATCTCCTCACCGCTGCCCTTCCTGACCTTCAACATGGGATGGCTCCTCTATGCCCTCCTACACTTGTGCAGCCACCGCTCCTTGGACGTGGGGTTGCTCCTCCAGGCCGCCGCCCCTGACCTCGGACGGAGTAGCTCCTCTCAGCAGTTCTTGCGCCATCGCAGTCTGGCATTCTCGGCCACTGCCCCTGACCTTGGACGTGGGGTAAGTCCTCTTGGCCACCGCCCTTCAAGCTTGGGGTCCTCCCGGCTTCTGCCCCTCGCCTCGGACGTGGGGTAGCTCCTCTCGACCGCACTCAGTGCGCCGGTCGCAGCCTCCTGCGCTCAGCGTGCCTAGGGTTGCAAATAATCAACCATATCTGAAGTGATTTAGTACGTATGCATGTACATTGGGCTCTGGAACAAGTATTGAAACCTACTGGGGCTCATGTATGTTTTGAATCTGCTACATGAGTAAAATAAGAATTTAGTGTTTGACAAGAGTACTATTGAAATGATGGAACCTGGCTAAGAAAGGAATGTTTTAACATAACATAAATTACGAACTGTACGTATCAATTTCTGTTCCTAATTTCAATGAATATTAGGTTGTACTTCTCTATACATTCATAGCAGTAAGGCATCCGCCTGCAATGCAGGAGGTGCAGGGGACTCCGGTTCCATCCCTAGGTCAGGAAGATCCCCTGGACTAGAAAATGGCAACCCACCCCAGTATTCTTGCCTGGAAAATTCCAGGGACAGAAGAGCNTGCGCCGGTCGCAGCCTCCTGCGCTCAGCGTGCCTAGGGTTGCAAATAATCAACCATATCTGAAGTGATTTAGTACGTATGCATGTACATTGGGCTCTGGAACAAGTATTGAAACCTACTGGGGCTCATGTATGTTTTGAATCTGCTACATGAGTAAAATAAGAATTTAGTGTTTGACAAGAGTACTATTGAAATGATGGAACCTGGCTAAGAAAGGAATGTTTTAACATAACATAAATTACGAACTGTACGTATCAATTTCTGTTCCTAATTTCAATGAATATTAGGTTGTACTTCTCTATACATTCATAGCAGTAAGGCATCCGCCTGCAATGCAGGAGGTGCAGGGGACTCCGGTTCCATCCCTAGGTCAGGAAGATCCCCTGGACTAGAAAATGGCAACCCACCCCAGTATTCTTGCCTGGAAAATTCCAGGGACAGAAGAGCCTGGCAGGCTATGGCACATAGGTTCACAGAGTCAGACATGATTGAAGTGACTGAGCATGCAGTGAAAATAAATTTCTATACATGAGGACCATGGGATATAGTCTGTCGGTTTTCCAGGCAAGAATACTGGAGTGGGGTTGCAATTTCCTTCTCCAGTAAGTGAAGTGAAAGTGAATTTGCTCAGTCGTGTCCGACTCTTTGCGACCCCATGGACAGTAGCCTACCAGGGTCCTCAGTCCATGGAATTTTCCAGGCAAGAGTACTGGAGTGGGTTGCCATTGCCTTCTCCAGGGGATCTTCCCAACCCAAGGATTGAACCTGGGTCTCTCGGACTGCAGGCAGATGCTTTACTGTCTGAGCCACCAGGGAAGCCCAGTATATTAAATCACAAATATTTTACAGAAGCATGTATTTCTGAGAAGATGAGCCAAAGACTTTGTAATGATGTATCACAGAAATTATATGATTAAAAAGTCTGTGTAGCCACTAAGGTAATTGATATGAAAAAACTTTAAAAATGTGTTTATACTTAATCAGTTTCAACAAGAGTCATAAAATAGGATTGTGTCATGCCAGATGACAGAGGTGCTTACTGGTCATGCTGAAGATTATTATCAGGAAACGTAAAGAAAACTTCTAAGGAAGAACAAAGGCATTAAAAACAAAGAGACATGCTGTCTTTCTTGATGAGGATATGGATATGTTAATTGGAGGGAAAATAAATTATCAGATTTAGAGAAAGTATGATGATAATTTTTGAAGGAAAATTTGTAAAAGCGATGTTGAATTCATCTGGAAATACATAAACACAAGACCATTTTTTACTGTAGAATAATGAAGATATAAAAGTGATTGCAATATGTTGCAAATCTAGGATAATCAAAATTATGTGGTTATCATAAAACTTACAGAGTGACAAGTAGAACTGTGTCAACAAAATGTCTTAAAGTAATGAATGTAATATTTTATTGAAAGGATGAGTTATCCAACAAATGGTGTAAGAATTAGGTAGTTGTATTCTTGACTCAAACCATCATAAAATAGCATTTAAATGGATTGAAAGTTTTTATGATATTGAGTATCCTGTGTTCAGTTATCTCCTATTAATAACATATAGTGTGAGGGATCACTTTCTTAGGAGTGAATAGGAGGTTATCAGTATATATATCATCTTTTATAATGCATCACCAATAAAACAATAAAAACACAGACTGAAAAGTATGCATTAATAATTAAGATAATTAGAGTGGTGGAAAATTTTGTCTTATATATGGTTCATTCTTGGTCTTTGACCAAACTAATTACCTCAGGCAACAATTGAGATTGAATATATTTTAATCATTTAAACATAAATATTATTATAAACTATTAATAAGCCAGTTATCATTTTTCTCTAGTTATTCTATTTATTTTCCCTCTAAGATAATAATGGGCTGATTCTTTAATTTCTTTGATGATGTTGAAGAAAGCACTTTGTAAAAATCTATTTTAAATTAAAATCAGAGGATAAACTATAATTCTATGAGGTTGTTATTAAAATACAATTAATGCAATTATGTACTCTACTATTGTACAAAATTTAAATTTTTAATTTTACTTACTAATTGTTTATTTGTAATATTAGATTAGAGTCAAGTAAACAGCCAAATGAATTAATTTTCACTTCAGTTCCTAGAAGCCAAAATTAATTGGACTGCTTTATTGGGATCTGCTAAAAATGTCATTACTGGGCATTACAAATATGCTACAGTGTCTCTGTAAATAAGCAGAATAAGAATTCTCATTAATTAATATGCTAAATAGGCTTAATGTGTTACTATCTAAATTAAGACCAATATAATCACACCTAAGCCCAAATAATCACTCAGCAGTTTTGGTTGTACATTCTATGCTTTTAACATACACATAAAAATATAATATATACATTCTGCAAATTATAAAAGCTATTCCTAACTAATCCATAACAGATAGATGCATACAAATATATGACTCAGCATGAGTCTTATATATGACAGAATGAAACTGATAAATAAGTTCTTTACTTCTTTGTATGTGTATGAATATTGCTTTTCTTACAGCATATAAGAATATTTAAAAAGTGAAATTTGTTACAGAAAAAGAAGTGAGGCCAACAACCATTAATCAACAAGGAATAGGGGGGTGGGATATGTACATTTGTAAACAAATACCCCTAGCAACAAATTTTTAATTTACAGAATAAAAGTTACTCTTACATTCTCATCATAAATATTTAATGAAATACTATCAGAATTTCAGAATTGTTGAACATTTCAAACCTTCAACTTAAAGAATAAGATACAGTACTGCTTTACTTTGAAGCTCACCTACTATTTTATACACTTCAGTTGGTGTTATGTACTTGTACAGATTTTTATGATACAGTGCAAATATTATACAAAGTTAAACTATTAGTTTCTTTTCTAATATTTTAGAAGTTCCCTTCTCTATTTTCAGTCCTATATTTGTAAATACTACCAAAATAGGATTCATAAAAACAGAAATAAAATAAGGACAATTAAAATATAAGCTTAGTTAATTGTAAATCAGATTATACTTAATCATTATTTAAAAAAAAATAATCCAGTGAGGTGTAGAACCAAACAAAACCATCTGAAACTTTTCATATTCACAAAAATATTCGAGTTTGATGGATTTTCACATTTATACCATTGCAGTAAATAAGACTGTAAATAATAAAATAAGCATCCACATCTGTTCTTGCCATTCAACTGGACTGTCATAAAGACAATGCATAAACCTACATATGAGAACTGGTGATTAACACAGAAATTATTTCAAAGGATTATTGAAGGGCTAAAATTTTTTAATCTTTCATGTGAAGTAGTAGTTTGGGATATTCAAGAAATAATATATCATGTCTAATTTCTTTTAAGAAAAAGAGTGAAAGAGATAAAATAAGTATATTCTTGACATGAAATTTATTTTGCATTTTATTTTGGAAGGTATTTCTAAGAAGGTGTTTAATTGCTTTTCTTTGATATGCCAGACACTGCACCAATCAAGACAGAACCACAGGTGAACAACATAGAGCCAGCTGGACTAGCCCTTACTTTGCTTTAGAATCTTAAGATGGAATGACCACATCCTGAAGGTAATGGACTGTGTTACTGCTTCAATAAAATATATACCAAATGATCATTTTACTGTGACAAATTCAGCATGATCCAGCCATCGTTGTACTGTTCATCCCTGAGTCTACGTCTAGACTTTAGCCCAAATTCAATTTAGGAGTTTGCTTAGAATTAAATTTAATAGTTTTCACTGATTTAACATAGTATTTGTGAACACAGGGATATTTTTTCAGTGTTCTAACAGTTTTGTTACCTTTAAAAAATGAAAGCAGGTCTGCTTTAAGAACCAAAACTCATTTCACTAGGGTCTGGCCAATATAAGTTTGAAATATAGCATACCTACTCACCAACTTAGTCATCAAAGAAACAGGATTTAAAAAGAGATCCCTACTCAGCGGACTAAGGCCTAGTTCCTGTTAAATATTCATGAAGGTGAGAGAAAGTTTCCTAATTTCACTTCAGATTGTCATCACCACCAGATATTCAACAGGCTCTTCTCTCTATGGGATTTCTCAGGCACAAACACTGGAGTGGGTTGCCATTTCCTCTTCTGGAGGATCTTCCCAACCCAGGGATCGAAATCTCCTGCATTGGCAGGCTGATTCTTTACCACTAGTGCCACTTGGGAAGCCCATTAAAGGCACAATGTATTTGTGGAAATTCTAGATAAATATCTTATTTCTCTGGAAGGACACGCTAATACACTACTACTGTGACACATTTCTTTAGTCACTTGTCTTCTGGTCAGAAGTTGGCTTAGTGACTGTTTACTGTTTCATTCTCCACTGGTTCATCCTCCTTTCCTCCTCTCTTTTTCATTTTTGTGTGTATAATACAGTAGAGATAAGTTTGGTTTACTAGGAAGTACAATGAGCTTCCCAGGGGAAGGTAATATATTACTTTGACAAACATATAAATAAGTGATGTAATCATTTGTCATGAGCTGGTGAACTCAACAGTTGAGTGTTAGAAACAATTTGAAGAGCATAAAATTTTTGAATACAGTTTTTATACTCGTGATTGCAGCTAAATAAATGAATGGATTCTGAGTTTAACATGTTACCGGAAACTTAAATTGGGGTAGAATTACCTAGTTAAACTTAATCATTATGTCAGTATTTTTATGACTAATGACAACTCAGATTCTGAAACCTAGCATACTTTCAGAGAAGTTGCAATGGCTCATCAATCTTTGCTGTGAAGTATTAATTAGTGATTCGTAGTCATGATGTATTGCCTCTTGTGAAGAACAGAGGAGTCAGGGGAAGAGTGTGTAGAATAATTTATTCTTTTTAAAAAATCAAGTAAGGAAAGAATCAATATGGGAAGAATCTAAAATTAGTATTAGAAAAATAAACCAGTTTTTCTTTTTACATTTTATGAACTGCTGTAAATTTAACAAATGTTAAAATGAAGCATCAATTTACCAAAGTAAATACCTAACCTCACATCAGAGTAGTTTAAAGTAACTGAAACTTGAGAAATATTCATCCCTGATGGAGATCTTGTGAATAAATGGAAATTTTTTTTAAAAGATATACATCAAGGCTGTATATTGTCACCCTGCCTATTTAACTTCTATGCAGAGTACATCATGAGAAAAGCTGGAATGAAGATTACCAGGAGAAATATCAGTCACCTCAGATATGCAGATGACACCACCTTTATGGCAAAAAGTGAAGAGGAACTAAAAAGCCTCTTGATGAAAGTGAAAATGGAGAGTGAAAAAGTTGGCTTAAAGCTCAACATTCAGAAAACGAAGATCATGGCATTTGGTCCCATCACTTCATGGGAAATAGATGGGGAAATAATCACTGCAGATGGTGACTGCAGCCATGAAATTAAAAGACGCTTACTCCTTGGAAGAAAAGTTATGACCAACCTAGATAGCATATTGAACAGCAGAGACATTACTTTGCCAACAAAGGTCTGTCTAGTCAAGGCTATGGTTTTTCCTGTGGTCATGTATGGATGTGAGAGTTGGACTGAGAAGAAAGCTGAGTGCCGAAGAATTGATGCTTTTGAACTGTGGTGTTGGAAAGACTCTTGAGAGTCCCTTGGACTGCAAGGAGATTCAAGTAGTCCCTTCTGAAGGAGATCGGCCCTGGGATTTCTTTGGAAGGAATGATGCGAAAGCTGAAGCTCCAGTACTTTGGCCACCTTATGAGAAGAGGTGACTCATTGGGAAAGACTCTGATGCTGGGAGGGATTGGGGGCAGGAGGAGAAGGGGACGACAGAGGATCAGATGGCTGGATGGCATCACTGACTCGATGGACGTGAGTCTAAGTGAACTCCAGGAGTTGGTCGTGGACAGGGAGGCCTGGCATGCTGTGATTCATGGGGTCACAAAGAGTCGGACATGACTGAGTGACT
The DNA here is from genome assembly GCA_006410615.1 of Neotragus moschatus. Lineage (NCBI taxonomy): Eukaryota > Metazoa > Chordata > Mammalia > Artiodactyla > Bovidae > Neotragus > Neotragus moschatus. Next base: position 421,887 of record SJYA01000575.1, on the reverse strand, counting down.
GAACTGAACTGAACTGAACTGAAGCTCATCCAGGTCATAGCCACTGATCAAACATGTTACAATTAATATTATGTTTCTTTTCAGAGACATTATATTTAAAGGTAAAGTGCTCTGTGAATTTTGCTCATTCACGCCAGGTTTTTCAAAATTCAATATTAATTGAGACATTGTCTTTGATGACAAAGACAAGAATGACTAAATTTTAGCTTCAACGGCTAAATTTCATGTGCTCTAGAAATTATTTTTTGATGTTTCAGTCATGTTCTGATACATATAAATTAAGTTTACTATAATTGTGTATCTTTTTGTTAGCTTTTTTTTAATTTTACTGAAATATTTTTAAATTGCTAACATTTTCCTTGGGACAGGGTGGTTTTTTACATCTTCGAATTTCTAGGACATGGCAAAGGGCAATCTAGTAAACCTTAGTTGAATGAATTAAAACCTGATAGAAGAAAATCACAATAAAAATATGTCAGTGTTAGACAGAGCCTTGTGCAAAATGCTACGGAGCTCAGAAAGGAAGGTTGCAGCCTCAGTGGGACTAGGGTGGGGTTGGAGTGGAGAAATATCATAAAGAAGGTTGAAATTTTTGTTTAGTAAGTGGAGTTTTCTTGTGGAGGAGGAGAGAGGAGAAAGGCAAATATAGAGAAGCATTTTACAAACATGAATTAGTTGTGTGTGTGTGTGAAGATTGAGCATGAGGAGAGTGAAAGAAAGGAAAGATAGTTCTGGATAAGTTGCCTAGGAACAAATAGTTAATGGATTTTGGTACACCTTGATAAAAGGTTTGGGCTTTATTAAAAAAAAAGTTTAAGGATAATTGTTGAAGAGATTTAAGGAACAGGTGGGATTATCATACTATTAAGGAATGTTGATTTGCTGGAGTATTTAGGACAGAAAATAGTAATGCCTTAGAAGATTGTTTCAAATCTCAGGCAAGAAATTTGGACAGTTTGAACTTCAAGGAGCCTACAGGACCAGAGACAGCATATTCATGAAGTTGGTTAAGAGATAACTGAGTGGGTATGACTAACCAGTTTCAAGTTATGATTAAAGTTGTTTAATTTTTGACCATAGCATCAGAGAGAAGGTTATGCATTCAAGATGAAATGTATGGGAAAGTTTGTAAAATAGTTGATGCCAATGAAATGATTAGATAAAGGAATACTTTGTACATTCATCTTTTCTCCTGACACGGAGAGAAGGTTGCAAAGTTATTCTTGCATCTTAAAGATAATTGGTCCCATACAAGAGTATCATCAATTGTAGAGTTTCTTCCTTTGCTATAGAAGGCAACATATCCCAAAGATAATGCGTGATTATTTTGCCTTGGGTCAAGTTTTATTATTTTAAATCAGATCTCTCTTTGAATAAAATGTAATTATTTTTATCATTACACATTTCTGGGCCATTATGGACTTCTTGTACGTTTGCAAAATACTATAAACACCACTGACTGAGCTCCTGGGGGCAGTTTTCTCAACATCTGAAGGATATCTTTAACATAAATTATTTTGGCTATTGGTTTAGTTCTCTCAAAATAACCACCTTGAGATGTAATTACATAGAAATGAGCCTGGCTGTAGTGGTATATACAGAGATAGAATAATATGTAGGAAAATAACAAATGTGAAGCAAAGCATAATAAACAGTTAAATGTGAATAAATAGGACAAGGATATTGAGTCAATCTATTTGTCATAGTCTGCAAAAACAAAAACTTACCAAACAGTTTACAATTTCAGAAATGAAAACCCCCTTCCCCCACCAAACACACCCATACGCACATACACACCAATGACTCTCATACTCTTACAGTCTTACAGAAGAGGAGAGGTTACCTAGGTCTTCCCCTAGGGGTGGATTGACTGAAGGGCACTGCAGGCAAAGAGAGAGCAAAATGAGTAATGACTTTGAGATTAGTGAAGCATTGCACAATTGAGTAGCTGCAAGTAAATTTTAAGTTGTGAAAGAGAGTGAGAAGCCAAGTTATCAGTTACAAGGGGACTTGCTACAATATTAAGGAATTTGGTACAAGTGAAATAGGCATCAGGAAAATAAACAACCATTATAGGATTTTCATCAGGGATCATAATTAAGCATCCAAGGGATGTTCTCAACCATATTCTTCAGTGGTTATTTCTAGACATAGAAAGGCTTGCTAGGAATCTAAATCCAGAGATGATGCTGAATTTGAACTGAGTGATACTAACAATGGATAAAGTTGGACTGTTTCCAAAGTTTAATTGGCTGTTAGAGATGAGGGAAATACTGCTTTACTTAATCCAGCTTCTGTGTTAGCGTTAGCGGTACTCTTAAAAGTTTCTTACTTATCCTTAAATTTTCAGCGTAAGCTTTTAGATGATATTTCTGGAATAGAAATTGGTGTTTGTCTGTAAATCAAAATACATGACCTGATCAGTGATTTATTTACTGTAGATGCCAATGCAGTAGTTGTATTTTTGTTTAGTGTTGTGAAGTGGTTCAGTTCTCACTATTTAATGACCCTAAAGGGATTCACCGCTATATAAGTGAAAATAAAATAAATCTGAAGGAATTCACCTAGATTTATTTTATTTTCACTTATATATCAGTTGTTTTATAAGAGCTTTTAAATCTTTAATAATGTTAATGAAATATTTATCCTATGTTAAATAGGATAAATAAAACCTATTCCAGAATTTCAAAGTAAAAATGTTTACTTTCATAGGTAGTGAAAAACATGAAGCCTATGCTGAAGATGTCTGAAAATAATTATTTTGGAGTTTTTAAAATCAAAAGAATTGCTTGAACTCAACTCACCTCACACATAAGTATATTTTAAATTTTTGCCAAAATATTGATAATATCTCCAAATTATAAGTAATTACTTGGGGGTGTTAACAGATGTATAATTTGTTTCATTCATAGACTATCTGGAATTCCAAGTATTGTTATATTGGAACGTATGCAAAGTAAATGTCAAGGTGAGGTGGATAATTTTTTTAGGAGTTCATATATTCCTGCATCCTTATTTGTCTGTCATCCTCACTTTTGTCCAAAAACAAAGAGAGAAAATAAATGTCTCAAAAGTAGCAAAGTATCATGTTATTAGCTGGGGCTATAACAAACTAGTTTGGGCCACTTGGAGTCCTTCTGTTTCTGTAACTAATGACATAAGCAATGACAAGTTGATGCTGGCTGATGGTAGGAGATCTCAGGTCNCCTGCCAAACTCCTCTGTTGATGAAATTCTCCAGGCAAGAGTACTGGAGTAGGTTGCCATTTCCTTATCCTGATTTATGACCTTAAATACCTACAAAATTCCTTTAAAGTGTCATCTAGATTTATGCTTAATTGGATATCCAGAAGAAGGTGTATATATACCATAGGCTAGGATTTTGGGGACTATCTTAGAAATTAACCAGCCAGACTATATATATGTCTTTAATTTAAAAATTTTTAATGGCCACATTAAAAAATAAGAAGAGATTCTGTAAACTTGAATTAACCACATTTTATTTAGCCAAATATACCAAAGATATTCTCATTTAACATGTAACAAGTATAAAGTTATTAATGACATAATTTACATTTTTTCATGCAAAGTTAGAAACCCAGTGTGTATTTCACAGTTACAGCACATCTCAGTTTTGACCATCAATATTTCAAGTACTCCGTAACCACATGACTAGTGGCTCAATAATACAGCAATTATAGGTATAATTTAGCTAAATTTTAAGTATAGTTATGGAATACCTTAAGAATTTCAAGAAAGGAGAGTATCATTACAATACTTCCTGAGACTGAAACATTACATTAAAGATAAATTTCAGGAATAATAGTAAATATCCACATTACTGGATACACTTTTCTTTCAGCTTGAATTTAAGCTTAAATAACATAAAGTAAAATAAAAGTAATTAAAAAAAGAAAAATGTAAGTTACAGAATTCAAGTAGATAGTAACATTTTGTTAAGTCTCTTAAAATGTTTTCTTCTCATATTTAAATGCTTATTTGTGAATAATGCTAGATTTAAATTTATGTCATTTAAAGTTTTATCCAAATAATGCCACCTTGCATTTCCTTCTCCAATGCATGAAAGTGAAAATTGAAAATGAGGTTGCTCAGTCATGTCCAACTCCTAGTGACCCCATGGACTGCAGCCCACCAGGCTTCTCCATCCATGGGATTTTCCAGGCAAGAGTANCATTTAAAGTTTTATCCAAATAATGCCACCTTGCATTTCCTTCTCCAATGCATGAAAGTGAAAATTGAAAATGAGGTTGCTCAGTCATGTCCAACTCCTAGTGACCCCATGGACTGCAGCCCACCAGGCTTCTCCATCCATGGGATTTTCCAGGCAAGAGTACTGGAGTGGGTTGCCATTGCCTTTTCCCGCTACTTTCACAGTACCATTTCAATAATTAATAAATGTATAATTTCTAAAAATAATGAATAAAAACCTGACCATTGCTTAACACGAAACTAGTGGGCAGGCAAGTCTTTCTTTAACTTGTACAGAAGGCAATGAAATATCTATTTTTGTATATTTTAGTGGTTTAATAACATTCAAATTATAATTGTCTTCTTCAAGTAAGTAGTAAGTTGTTACTTTCTATTTTGCAAAGAGCATAAAGGCTGAATCAACAAATAAGATGCATTTGTGCTAACATCTTTTCAACAAATGTAGTTAGAGTTGCAATGATAAAAAGCAAAGAAACTCAGAGTCGGACACAACTGAGCGACTGAACTGAACTGAACTGAAGACTACTTATATTATTGATACTACATTCTTTATTAAATTTCTTACAATAATATTTATTTTTCTGAGAAGGAAAATTATTCCAACCTAGATTATAATACCCCAATGCCTGGATTAGTAACCACTACATGAGACAGGGATCAAGACCATCCCCATGAAAAAGACATGTAAAAAAGCAAAATGGCTGTTTGGGGAGGCCTTACAAATAGCTGTGAAAATAAGAGAAGCTAAAAGCAAAGGAGAAAAGGAAAGATATAAGCATCTGAATGCAGAATTCCAAAGAATAGCAAGAAGAGATAAGAAAGCCTTCCTCAGCCATCAATGAAAATAAATAGAGGAAAACAACAGAATGGGAAAGACTAGAGAACTCTTCAAGAAAATTAGAGATACCAAGGGAATATTTCATGCAAAGATGGGCTCAATAAAGCTTAGAAATGATATGTACCTAACAGAAGCAGAAGATATTAAGAAGAGGTGGCAAGAATACACAGAAAAAGTGTACAAAAAAGACCTTCACGACCAAGATAATCACGATGATATGATCACTCACCTAAGCCAGACACACTGGAATGTGAAGTCAAGTGGGCCTTAGAAAAAAGATAGTGGAGGTGATGAAATTCCAGTAGAGCTATTTCAAATCCTGAAAGATGATGCTGTCAAAGTGCTGCACTCAATACGCCAGCAAATATGGAAAACTCAGCCATGGCACAGGACTGCAAAAGGTCCATTTTCTTTCCAATCCCAAAGAAAGGCAATGCCAAAGAATACTCAAATTACCGCACAACTGCACTCATCTCACATGCTAGTAAAGTAATGCTCAAAATTCTCTAAGCCAGGCTTCAGCAATACGTGAACCATGAACTTCCAGATGTTCAAGTTGGTTTTAGAAAAGGCAGAGGAACTAGAGATCAAATTGCCAACATCCGCTGGATCATGGAAAAAGCAAGAGAGTTCCAGAAAAACATCTGTTTCTGCTTTCTTGACTATGCCAAAGCCTTTGACTGTGATCACAATAAACTGTGCAAAATTCTGAGAGAGATGGGAATACCAGACCACCTGACCTGCCTCTGTAGAAACCTATGTGCAGGTCAGGAAGCAACAGTTAGAACTGGACATGGAACAACAGACTGGTTCCAAATAGAAAAAGGAGCATGTCAAGGCTGTATACTGTCACCCTGCTTATTTAACTTCTACCCAGAGTACATCATGAAAAACTATGGGCTAGAAGAAGTGCAAGCTGGACTCAAGATTGCTAGGAGAAATATCAATAACCTCAGATATCCAGGTGACACCACCATTATGACAGAAAGTGAAGAGGAACTAAAAAGCCTCTTGATGAAAGTGAAAGAGGAGAGTGAAAAAGTTGGCTTAAAGCTCAACATTCAGGAAACGAAGATCATGGTATCTGGTCCCATCACTTCATGGCAAATAGATGGGGAAACAGTGTCAGACTTTATTTTGCAGGACTC
>SJYA01000575.1:286038-414647 GCA_006410615.1 Neotragus moschatus | reverse complement strand
CTTTTGAACTGTGGTGTTGGAGAAGATTCTTGAGAGTCCCTTGGACTGCAAGGAGATCCAACCAGTCCATTCTGAAGGAGATCAGCCCTGGGATTTCTTTGGAAGGAATGATGCTGAAGCTGAAACTGCAGTACTTTGGCCACCTCATGCGAAGAGTTGACTCATTGGAAAAGACTGTGATGTTGGGAGGGATTGGGGGCAGGAGGAGAAGGGGACAACAGAGGATGAGATGGCTGGATGGCATCACTGACTCGATGGATGTGAGTCTGAGTGGACTCTGGTAGTTGGTGATGGACAGGGAGGCCTGGTGTGCTGCAATTCATGGGGTCATAAAGAGTCGGACATGACTGAGTGACTGAACTGAACTGACATGATACTTTCTTCTAATGGACTTTAAATATTATGAAATAATGGAAGTATTATGTAAACAAGTGACAGGATTTTAATTCATCAACTATAATTTACTGACTTGAGCACTCTACCTTTTAAATTGAACAATACCAACCAGCTTCTTGGTGTCACTGACAACAGAAACACCTAATTCATAGTGATATAATTCTCCCACTTGGTAAGTTTAAAATGTTCAAAAGATTTTGCAAACCATGCTTTTAATTGCTTTAACCCATTATGTCATTTGACCACTTTGAATTAGCACAGGCACCCCACTTCTTAAATGTTCCCCTGAGGGATTCTTTTTCATTGATCTCATTCCACTCTTTTCCTCAGGTGATATGAGCAGGAAATTATGCTGTTGGATTTTTTCCTTACTTGGATTGTGATTGGCTGGGGCCCCCAAATTCTAGGTTGTTTACCCATATGCCTACCTTAAAATAAGTAGAGAAAAATCATGCCGCAGCACGCCTGTCACACAATTGTGCTGTCGGCCTAAGTTTGGTGAGAGATTGTTAAGCTAAGTGGTGAAAACGTGAGAAAAGGAAGAGGAAGTAGAAGGGAAAAAACACCTAGTGATGAATATTTATTCTGAAGTATATTCTATTTGGGGCTTNATAAGTAGAGAAAAATCATGCCGCAGCACGCCTGTCACACAATTGTGCTGTCGGCCTAAGTTTGGTGAGAGATTGTTAAGCTAAGTGGTGAAAACGTGAGAAAAGGAAGAGGAAGTAGAAGGGAAAAAACACCTAGTGATGAATATTTATTCTGAAGTATATTCTATTTTGGGCTTTTCTGGTGGCTCAGTGATAAAAGAATCTGCCTGCCAATGTAGGAGACACAGTTTTGATTCTTGGGTCCGGAAGGTCCCCAAAGAAAGAAATGGTAACCTGCTCTAGTATTCTTAACTGGGAAATCCCATAGACAAAGGAGTCTAGTGGGCTACAGTCCATGAAGAGTCAGACACAACTGAAGTGGCTAAACAACAGCAAATATCCTATTTTATAATGTTCTATTTTATAGGACAAGCAGTGTATAGCAATATGTTTCAACCAGAGCTATATTTCTGTAGTCACAGATTTTCTTTTGACCTGCAGAACCAAGCTTAACTCATTGGCTACTTACAGTAGAGTTAGAAAAGAATTCCTAAGGTATTATTTGTTTTGGATGCCACACCCTCCTCAATGCGCTAGTATATTTTCACCTTCTTTTACTCTAAAACCCCTTGAGATTTCTGTCTGTCTATTGCCTTTCATTTCCACATCTTGTTTTTCTAGTCTCAGTTAAGTTTATTTCAGTCAGGTCTGTGTATCCTATTTTCAGTGTCATTATCAATAAATCTAATAACGAGTTCTCAACCCTTAGTTTATCTCTCAGTAGAATTTGACTCTTTTTTTTTTAAATGAATGCTTTTTTGATGTGTTTTCTTTATTTGCCTTTCATGATATCCATTCTTGGTTCTCTTTATTTAACCAGTAGCTCCTTTTTGGTTCTTTTTGTTGGTTCTTTTGAACTTTCCCAAACTCTAAATACTGGGAGTATCCACAGGTTGTGGAGAATTCTTCTCAATTTATTTTAGTCCTTAGAGAGAGCCCTATCTCATCTCATCATCTAGGTTTATAGAATGTCTGTAGTGGGTGTCTCTGGGTTCTTTCAGGCCCCCTCTGATTTCAGGCTTAATGGCAGCTCCATGCAAATTCTGAATTATCTTAGAGTGACATGATCCCAACTTTACGCATATTTCTGTCTTCTTCCCCAGACTTTTTTAAAAGACATTTGACCCAGGGAAAGACAGCGGGGATATCCAGAATGATGTAAAACTCCTAGAAGCAACTCTCTGATAATGATGGAGAACGGGAGCAAATAAATAAATGAACGAATAAACTCCCCATCTTTCCATCATTTAGATGGAAACTTCCAGAAATCTGTATACTTCTCCAAAGGTTTTTGCAGAATCAAACGTCCTGTGCTTGCAACATCAGCCTCAATCATACACATTGACTCTAGAGCTTTCTCCTTCTCTGTCTCTATGCCTGCATTCTTAGTGCTACCTCTGCTTCCAAAGGACCCCTCATACATGAATTGCTGCAAATAATGCTTTTCCAAGCTAAAATTAAGGCACACTCTCTACTCTAATGTCTTCCAAATTTACATCTGTTACAAACTTAAGAATTTTCAGCCACAAAGCTAACCGCCTATTCATCCTCCTCTTTGGTCTGTCAAATAGGCATGCCAAATATTATACCAATCTGGTTTAAATGATTATTATATCTTGCTTGAATGACTGGAATACAATATTAACTTGTCTCCATGCTATAATTTTACTCATTCTTTCATTCTCCACACCAAATGCCAGAACAATCTTTTTAAAATGAAAGTCAATGTTTAATACTTCCCAGATTTCTCATCTTATTTAAAGTTTTTNTATCTTGCTTGAATGACTGGAATACAATATTAACTTGTCTCCATGCTATAATTTTACTCATTCTTTCATTCTCCACACCAAATGCCAGAACAATCTTTTTAAAATGAAAGTCAATGTTTAATACTTCCCAGATTTCTCATCTTATTTAAAGTTTTTATTTTTATACTGACCTACAAAACCCTAAATCATTTGTCCCTTACTACCCCCTTTTCCCCATTTGCACTTACCCTGCTCAAGTCACAGCAGATTTATTACTATTTTTCTTCCCCTTGATATCCACTCAGCTACTGTCACATTCTTAATGTTTCTATTCTTTATCACCTTACCAAAGAGTCTTTCCTGATTATCTTTTATAAAACAGCAAAGCCCCATTGGGTCACTCTTTTTGCCCCTTTTCCCCCCTTGTTTTGTTATCTTCNCACAGCAGATTTATTACTATTTTTCTTCCCCTTGATATCCACTCAGCTACTGTCACATTCTTAATGTTTCTATTCTTTATCACCTTACCAAAGAGTCTTTCCTGATTATCTTTTATAAAACAGCAAAGCCCCATTGGGTCACTCTTTTTGCCCCTTTTCCCCCCTTGTTTTGTTATCTTCATAGAATGAGTCTAACTCTGACATATTATATACATATTCTTTTTATTTCTATTTACTTATGGTTTATAGTAAGGTTCATAGAGCAAGGATTGTTTGTTTCTTGATTTTTCATTACCAAGTAACTATTCAATAGCTAAAACAAAGCTTGAAAGCGAAAGTGTTAGTCCCTCAGTCATGTCCAACTCATTACAACCCCATGGGCTGTAGCCCATGGGGCTCCTCTGTCTGTGGAATTCTCCAGGCAAGAATACTGGAATGGGTAGCCACTTTCTTCTTAAAATATAACTGACTGAACTAATCCTGAATATCTACTTAGTCGCTGATTTGCTGATAAATATGTATTTCAAGAAACTGACATGGAATTCAAACAATGCTCAGATCATAGAAGAAAAGGGAAATTAAGACAATAATTTTGTTTTAGCAGATTCATATGTATCATGTATTATTTTGTCTGATATCTGTATTTATCACACAAGGAAGTTAAACTTTTCATAATATGTTGTCTCTGGATTCCAGTGAATAGTCATGAACATTCATTCACTAGATTCTGGACTGGGCAGGCCAATCATTTTAAATCTTTTTATTAGTCTCGTTGGCACGGTAATCCTTGCGTGGCATGATAGCTGCTGTTGGGACAGAGCCATGAAGTCATTCAAACTCATGTTGTGGTGCTACAGTTAACACCTTCACATCGATGCAAGTTGGGAGCAGGGGAGCCTGAGAAAATTTATCATCGTAAAGGTACATTTATGCAATCGCCTATTGCTTTATCAGGCAGTTGGTCAAAATTGTCATTAAACTGAAATTGCTCTTCTGGTTATGGAAATAATGATAGCTTGAGAGTAGGTCAATGGGACTTTGAAATTATCCGTGGGGTTGAAAAGAAAGTCAAGATTATATTCTCTTTTTTGCTGTAATTCATTATTTAGCACCATTTATTCTGAAGAATAGGCCATCTCTGGTGGCTCAGAGGGTAAAGCATCTGCTTGCCTTGTGGGAGACCTGGGTTCAATCTCTGGGTTGGGAAGATCCCCTGGAGAAGGAAATGGCAAGCCATTTCAGGATTCTTGCCTGGAAAATCCCATGGACAGAGAAGCCTGGTTGGCTACAGTCCATGGGGGACACAAAGAGTCGGACACGACTGAGCGACTTCACTTCACTTCACTATTCTGAAGACTGGGCTTCCTAGATGGCGCTGTTGGAAAAAGAACTTGCCTGTCAATGCAGGAGACATAAGAGATGCAGTTTCAATCCCTGGGTCAGGAAAGTCCCCTGGGGAAGGGCATGGCAACCCACTCCAGTATTATTGCCTAGAGAACCACATGGACTGAGGAGCCTAGCAGGCTACAGTCCATAGGGTCCCAAGTCAGACACAACTAAAGGACTTAGCACACACTCTAAAGAACTGGGCTTCTCTGGTGGCTCAGTGGTAAAGAATCCTCCTGCCAATACAGGAGACGTGAGTTTGTTCCCTGGGCCAGGAAGATCCCTGGAGAAATGAAACAGCTAACCCACTCCAGTATTCTTGCCTGGAAAATCCCATGGGCAGAGAAGTCTAGTGGGCTACACAGTCCATGGGGTGGCAAAGAGCTGGACACAACTTAGTGACAAACAACAACAGATTAAAGTGAAAATTTATAGATACCAGTTATGTTGAGTATGCCAATGCAGATGGTGAAGTAATTCACAGAAGTATTATTAAGGGAAGAAAATAGAGCTTTTTTTCACTTTTCAAGGGAACAAAGGGGCCAGGCAGAGTGATCTCGGTGCAGGAGAGTAGGAATTTGAGTCTTTTTATTGAGTTTCAAAGGGCAAGGAACAGGAAAGAGGGGTTGGGCTCATATCTATTCTGGTCCACAGTTATATCTGGGTCAGCTGTGCTTCTATAGGATGTGGTTTTTCTGAGAATCTGTAACTTCTTGTCTCCAATAATTTTCAGTCCTTGGGTGTCAGAAAGAGACTTAATTGAGGCCCTTGAGAGGCTCTACTCTATTTTAAACAATGTTAGATGGGTTTACAAATTAGCTACAATTTTGAATGCTAAAATATTTAACTTTAATTCTAAAATAGACATCTGTTATGTATTAATAGTATATTAATGGATATTATGTCATATTGCATAATTATATAGCACATAAAATATACATATTTTAATTTTAATGGCAAAATATACATCCTGAAATAGTAAATAAAAAGTCATTATAAGATGAGAGGAAGAAAGATATTACTATTAAAGATGAGCATTTGAATTAAAAAGGCTAATACTTTTAGTCTACTTTTACTCATAGAGTTACATTATTTGGAGGAGATTCTATTCACATAATCCTTATCTCAAAAGTAAATGTAGGATTGAATGTACCTACAGGATAGCTAAGGGATTAGAATAACAAATGTCATTACACTAGATCTTAATACTTAGTAAAGTATTAACATATATAATCAATAATGTGCTTCTTTACAAGCTAATCAATAATTTAATTCTCTTTAATATAATGTGATGGAAGTGAAAGAAGAGAGTGAAAAAGTTGGCTTAAAGCTCAACATTCAGAAAATGAAGATCATGGCATTCTGTCCTATCACTATATGGCAAATAGATTGGGAAACAGTGGACACAGTGGCTGACTTTATTTTTGGGGGCTCCAAAATCACTGCAGATGGTGACTGCAACCATGAAATTAAAAGATGTTTACTCCTTGGAAGGAAAGTTATGACCAACCTGCTGCTGCTGCTGCTGCTGTGTCGCTTCAGTCGTGTCCTACTCTGTGCGACCCCAGAGCATATTAAAAAGCAGAGACATTACTTTGTCAACAAAGGTCCATCTAGTCAAGGCTATGGGTTTTCCAGTGGTCATGTATGGATGTGAGAGTTGGACTATAAAGAAAACTGAGTGCCACCTAATGTGAAGAGCTGACTCATTTGTCCTTTAGCTAGTTATAATTTCATTGGCTGAAGTGATCATGTGGATAATCACATCCAACCAATCTTGGGGAAATAGAAACAGCTGCATAATATAGACACAGAACTCATTACATCTCATGTAATATTCATAGCATTTTTCTTATATCTTGGTTATTGCCAAAATAATATGATCATTTGAATAGAAATCAGAAACATAGCAAAGCTCATTTTTACTACCTCCAACAAATCAGTCTGTTCTCATTTTCCCTGCTATTCTTTTAGTCTTTGTCCAAATGTTAGTATAAATTTTACAAAGCCATAATTATAGTTTATAGAATTAAATGATAAATGTATTATAAGTTCCATATTTTGCTCTTTTTCACATTATATATTTGATAATTTGTGCCATTCACTCAACACTCTAAACACATTTACTCAGTGCCTGCTTTGTCCCATAAATTGTTATTAATGAAGTGGACAAAAATTAATAAGTTACACTTTTGACTTTCAAGTAGCTCCCAATGTTATAGGCAAATTGATGTGTAAACAATGTGAAAATTTATAATAAGAAAGCATGTATTATAATATAGACACTGCAAAGGTGATGAAACTAAAGAATAATCAACTCAACGTTTATAATTCAGTGTTTCTAAAGAGTACTGCTTATGCTACTGAACTCAGTAAAATAATAGCTCATTTTATGGGAACTGAATTGAATTGCCATGATCCAATAATTAATACCCTTACACAAAATAAATTAGATATGTTAAACACTACTGCTAGTATTTAAGAGATGAAGAATTTAAAATAAGGCATGGAGTGTTATGTACTGAGTGTCTATGCCCTCTCCCCCTTCAAATTCACATGTTGGAACTCCAATCCCCAATGCAATGAACTGCAATTCCCAATTAAGAGATGGGGCTTTGGGAAAGTAATGAGGGATAGAAGAGGTTATGAGGATAGGGTTAGTGTTCTTATGATAAAAGAAAGAGACTAGAGACTCTCTGTCTTCATCAAGTGAGTGTTAGTTACTCAGTTGTGTCCGACTCTTTTTCTAATCCACGGACTGTAGCTTGCCAGGCTTCTCTGTCTGTGGTATTCACCAGGCAAGAGTACTGGAGTAGATTGTCATTCCCTTCTCCAGGGGATCTTTCCAACCCGGGGGATCGAACCTAGGTCTCCTGCATTGCAGCCAGAGTCTTTACCATCTGAGCTATCATCAGGTGAGGATACAGCCAAAAGGTGGCCACTTGCAAATCCAGAAAGAGGACTCAACCAGGACTTTAATTAGCTGGCATATTGATTTTAGAATTCCAGCCTCCAGAACTCTGAAAAATAGCAGTCCAGTCTAAGATAAATCTGTCTTAGAAGCCCAAGCTAACTAACACAAGAGTTTAATAATGAGATGAGTTTGGGAGGACCCTTTTAACCATCTGTATGTGTTTGCCTGGAGTAGGAAATGGCAACCCACCTCAGTATTCATGCCTGAAGAATCCCATGGACAAAGGAGCCTGGCAGGCTACAGTCCATCAAGTCACAAAGAGTTGGACACGGCCGAAATGACTTAGCCCACACACATGTATGCCTGGAGTATGGTGAAACACTCAGTACTGTTGAGTCTAGAGGATTCATTTAGATTTGCATACTGGTTAAGTGCTGATCTAAGCCAGGAGTGGTGGGAGGAACAATCTGTTGAATCAACAAACCAGAATTGAGTGGCAGCAGTTAAGGCGTCACATTTCTGTGTCGTGGACTCCCCTTTGTTCAGTGGAAAAGAAAACCTCTATTCTGGTGCTTCTAGAAGCTGAGCTAGATGACACTAAAGAGGGCAGCTCCCGTGTCTACCTGTCAGCAAGGCTGACAGGCAGAAATGGGCTAGGTTCCCAAGCATTCTCAACCCTGAAGCAGAATTCCTGTCAAGCCAGGGAACAGGAACAAGACGCAATGACAGATATCACCAGTGGGAGGGAAACGAACAATCCCCCGCTGGCCCTATACTGTCTGTCACAGCTCCTTGAAAGAAAGCAAAAAGCTAGCAGGCACAGCAAATTGAAGCCACTTTGCTTATTAAGACATGGTCACCTGGGCACACTACTTGTGGTCAAGAGAACTCTGAAGTTACCTTTGCTGGGTTAGGTTCCCATCTCTTGTCTCATCTCCAGCCTCACGAAATGTTTTCCCTAATTGACAATAGCGAATTCCATTTACTATAATGATAATAAATCTCATATGTAAGAGACAGAGGGATTTTACTTTTCCAAATGAAGTTTATTTTATATTTCAAGCTGCATAAAAACATTTTCAATAAAATAAAGACGTAATTAAGAATGTAAAAAATAGCCTATAAGAAATAGCCTCAAGAAGTTGAGAAATACTGATAACATATTGGAGCTTAGTCTTTTGCACTCTAACTGGATTTCGATTAAGCCTTCTTTCTGCTGTCCTTTGGTAGAGAAGGAATTTTCTTTCAGGTAAAAGTGAAGTTCTTAAACTTAACAGTGCAATTGATTTTATTATTTTTATAGAAGGATAAAAATTTGTTCCTGAATTATATTCTAAATATGTATTTATTGTATTATATTGAATAAAATTTCCAAATTTTAAATACTTTAGATGAAAGTCTGTGAAACTGTGTAATAATTTAAATAATACAAATAATTCTTTGTAATAATTTAAGCATACACTTAAAAAAGAATTACAAAAAGTCTATATTAGAGGAGCTGTGCTTTGCTTATAATTTATACCTTGATTCTTTAAAAATCTGATTCCTTTATTGCAGGATAATATTCTGTTCAGATAGCATTGTTTAACTTCTCCTTATGCGTGTAGAAATAAATGACCTAAAACCAAAACATTAAATGACTTTTCCCTTATCATTTTCTTTTCCTTTTTTTAATGTAACAGAATGTGTATTTATATTTGCATCCTCCAATACTCAACAGTAATAGAGGGAAATACAATGGAATTTAGAATCACTAAAAAAATGTCAAGTTGGTATAGCTTCCTATTTTACAATGTTGAATAGGTAGAAAATAAAGTAAATATGCGCCCTAGTCACCAGTTTTGATGGACATAATACACTATGTTTTCACCTTTCAAATGATCATTTATTCATCATTTAATACATTTGGGTCACAATTTTAGCTCTATGTTATTAAACTTGCTAAAATAAATTACAACATCTGTTAGAACACTGTCTCTCACTCCCTGCAATTTTCACACTTTTTTTTCCCTACCAGGAAAACAAAATGAGGAGAAAAATTATTGGCAATAATGTTATAGATGGAATGGTAGGAATGCCGCTTACATACAAGAAATAGGATTTAAGTGTTTCTGATTTCACACTGTTCTTTTCAGTTCTTTCATAGTTTTTGATATTTTCAATCTATAGGAAATTTAAAAGCTAAATTCACCCATTTATGTGCACTTAAAAGATCTTGATATTATCTTTATTGATTTATTTTCTTTCTATATTTATTTTCATTAGTTACCCAAACATCTTTTTATGAAAGTGAAAAGTGAAAGTGTTAGTCACTCTGCTCTGTCATGTCCAACTCTTTGTGATCCCATGGACTGTGAACCGCCAGGCCCCTCTGTCCATGGAATTTATCAAGCAAGAATACTGCAGTGGGTAGCNGATGAAAATAATATATATTTTTAATTTATTAAAACTAATTTTTTTCTTGTGAATACTTTTCTGTTTTTAGTTGTCATTGTGGATATTTTGCATATCCTTTGTGAAAATTATTCCTAAATATTTTATTTTAATGATTCTTTTTTCATTTTTCTAATCATTTAATGCCAATATAGGAAGAATGTGGTTAATTTTTGCCTTTAAATTGTATGCCTTTCAAATGTCACTTATTCATACTAAGTTTTTGTTTCTCCCTTAAGACCTTTTAATTAAAGTATTATGTCTTTGTGAATGGGTAGTTTTACTACTTCCTTTTGATAATATATTCTTATTTTATTGTTTTATTTCACTGGCTTGGGCATCAAATTAAATATTATATAAAACTGATAAAAGAATATATCCTTGTATTTGACCCTGATCTTAGGGAATGTGTATTGTTAGCTATAGGGTTTTNTTTTACTACTTCCTTTTGATAATATATTCTTATTTTATTGTTTTATTTCACTGGCTTGTGCATCAAATTAAATATTATATAAAACTGATAAAAGAATATATCCTTGTATTTGACCCTGATCTTAGGGAATGTGTATTGTTAGCTATAGGGTTTTCCAAATGAGTGTTTGCTTGACAATATCTAGTTATTAAGTCACTGTATAGATACTGTGATTCATAACATTAGTAAATTTATCAGCATACTGCTATTTTGTTCATTTCTCTCTGTCTTTATGTGTTGGCATTTTAAAATATTTTATCACATGAATTTTTTAAAATGTGTTTTCCAATTTGGACTAAACAGATTAGGTCAGCCTCTTATTAGCTGCATAATTACCAAAGCAAGAGTATAAAAAGATCGGAGTTGTACATGCATAAAAGGGGCATGGACTTTCCTGGTGGCTCAGATGGCAAAGCAGAGACCCGGGTTAGGTCCCTGGGTCAGGAAGATCCCCAGGAGAAGGAAATGGCTGCCCACTCCAATATCCATGTTTGGAGAATTCCATGAACAAGGGAACCTGGCAGGCTACAGTCCAGGACTGAGCTGCTAACACACACACACATATGGGGTGTATATCTGTTGGGTGTGTATGAGTGTGTTGTAGGTATGGGTAAGGAAATAAGGAAGATAGATATTGAAGCACATGTATTTAAGCTTCTGCTGGAAGACGTAGAAATATAAACACATAAACCTTATTATTTTTCTCCATTCTGTGCTCTTCTGATGAGACAGTATGATAATACACTTTTTAATAAAAGGGAACTATTAAATATGATGTAATTTTTAGACAAATTAGAGACGATCTAATGGTTAACATGGAAAAATCAATTGCGTGAGCCTCACAATTGACACATTAGTTATGCTCTTCACAAAATGTAAGTGATCATGATGGATACTACTACTATGATTATCATTTGTTGTAGAAATGTTTGTTGGTATATAAATTATTCTGTATAACTTCTTACAATGACATTTCTTCAAGGAATTAGTCCACATTATCAACAGGAGAAAAGGGTCATTTTCTCTCTCCCTCTCTCTGTATTTGTCTCAAAAATCTAAAAGTTCATCATGGAGTGAGGGGAGGTGATTTACATTTAAAAAATCAAGTGTGAGATTTCAAAGGTTGGCCACCATTTTCAGAAACTCTGTTTCTTCTCTCTTGTTTCGGGAATACCTAAAGGGGACGAATGCCCCATGAGGTTTTCTACAGAAAATGCCTACCAGTTCTAAGTTCTATCCCTTTGCTGAATAAATATGTGCCAAGTTGCTTGGAGCTCACCACCATTTTTTTACATTTTTAATGTTTCTTTAGCTGTTTGATTTATCTTTGCAACCACAGATATCCTTTATAAGAATTTCCATTGACTGAAGCAGTACCTATTCATGGACACAGTTGTTGATGACCTGCAGGGCTCACCATTGTTATACACTGTCAGAGTTGCTGATGAGTCCGCAAAGCTGGTTTGTGTTGAGTAGAAGGAACAGGAGAAGTGATATCTTTCTCATTCATTTTACAAGGAATCAATAGTAGGATTTCTGAGACCCAAAATGGATTCTACTAGAAGCCAGATCTGGAATGCTCCTCTCATGGTTCCATTATGCTTTATACTTCCTGACAGTGGAAGGAGGATTAGCATTCAGATCTGACAGTGACATCACTAACCTTAATTCTGCATTATTCTGAAGCATTCTTCTTTAGGACAATGAAAAATAACTGAATTTTCCAGGTCAAAGCACCTGAGCAAACCCCTCATGAGTTCCCTTTAAAATAAGAATGTGTATGTGTGTGTGGGCTCAGTCACACAGTTGTGTCTGACTCTTTACAACCCCATGGACTGTAGCTAACCAGGCTCCTCTGTCCATGGAACTTTCTAGGCAAGAATACTGAAATAAGTGCCATTTCCTACTCGAGGGGATCTTCCTGACCCAGGGATCAAACCGTGTCTCCTGCATTTGGCAGGTGGATTCTTTGCCACTGCACCAAAATAGGAACACAGAACCCTTCAGTTCAGTTGAGTTGCTCAGTCACGTCCAACTCTTTGTGACCCAATCAACCTTAGCATGCCAGGCCTCCCTGTCCATCACCAACTCCCGGAGTCCACCCAAACCCATGTGCATTGAGTCGGTGATGCCATCCAACCATCTCATCCCCTGCCATCCCCTTCTCTTCCTGCCCTCAGTCTTTACCAGAATCAGGGTCTTTTCATATGAGTCAGCTCTTCGCATCAGGTGGCCAAAATATTGGAGTTTCAGCTTCATCATCAGGCTTTTCAATGAGCACCCAGGACTGATCTATAGCATGGACTGGTTGGATCTCCTTGCAGTCCAAGGGACTCTCAAGAGTCTTCTCCAACACTACAGTTCAAAAGCATCAATTCTTCAGTGCTCAGCTTTCTTTATAGTCCAACTCTCACATTCATACATGACCAATGGAAAAACCATAGCCTTGACTAGATGGACTTTTGTTGACAAATTAATGTCTTTGCTTTTTAATATGCTCTCTAGGTTGGTCATAACTTTTCTTCCAAGAAGTAAGCGTCTTTAATTTCATGGCTAGAATCACCATCTGCAGTGATTTTGGAGCCCAAAAAACTAAAGTCTGACACCGTTTCCACTGTTTCCCCATCCATTTGCCATGAAGTGATGGGACCGGATGTCATGATCTTCATTTTCTGAATACTGAGCTTTAAGTCAACTTTTTACTCTCCTCTTTCACTNTAGAATCACCATCTGCAGTGATTTTGGAGCCCAAAAAACTAAAGTCTGACACCGTTTCCACTGTTTCCCCATCCATTTGCCATGAAGTGATGGGACCGGATGTCATGATCTTCATTTTCTGAATACTGAGCTTTAAGTCAACTTTTTACTCTCCTCTTTCACTTTCACCAAAAGGCTTTTTAGTTCCTCTTCACTTTCTGCCATAAGGGTGGTGTCATCTGCATATCTGAGGTGATTGATATTTCTCCCGGCAATCTTGATGCCAGCTTGTGCTTCTTCCAGCCCAGCATTTCTCATGATGTACCCTGCATATGAGTTAAATAAGCAGGGTGACAATATACAGCCTTGACATACTCCTTTTTTTATTTGGAACCAGTCTGTTGTTCCAAGTCCAGTTCTAACTATTGCTTCCTGACCTGCATACAGAACCCTTAAAAAGAGGCAAACTTGGAAAAAAATATTTTTTAAAAAAAGAAATAATTTCTACCTAATTATATGTAGTATTAATAACTTAGATATTTTGCAATTAAACTATCAATGGTTATTTAGAATTAACTACTTTTTATATTTATAAATGCACCCTCTTTTAAAAAATGAATTGACATTTTTAGCTTTGATGACTATAGACCAAAGAAAAGTGCTTTGTTTATAGCTAACACATCATCAATAGTTTGAAAGCACCATGATTTTAACACATTCTATTTATTTATTAATTAATTAAAACATGACCATGTGTATTAATTTGCTAGGACTACCACAACAAAACACCACGTTTGAGGGTTCAAAGAGCAAAAATTTTATTTCCTTTAGAAATCTATACCTATATTTTCTATAGATTTTCCTTTGAAAATTAATATTAACTGTCATATCTTCATTATGAATTATATCATATATAAGCATTTATATTACATTTAAACATGTTTCCTGAACTTACTGCATTTCATGATAGAGTAAGGGATAAGAATTTATAACTCAAATGCATACTGAATAAAGCAGATTATATATAAAACACATGCAACTTCTTTTAAGATCCTGTAGAACATTTACCATAATTAACTATTAGATGACAGTAAAAAGTAATAATGGAGCTTCCCTGGTGGCTCAGACAGTAAAGAATCTGCCTACAGTGAAGGAGACCTGGGTTTAACCCCTGGGTTGGGAAGATCCTCTGGAGAAGGGAATGGCTGCCCACTGCAGTATTCTTGCCTGGAGAATCCCATGAAGAGAGGAATCTGGCAGGCTACAACGCATTGGGTCACAAAGGGTCAAACATGACTGAGAGACTGAGCATGCACATAAAATGATGATAATGGCAACATATGAGAAAACGTGGACTTTCGTTGTGGCTCAGACAGTGAGGAATCCACTTGTAATTCAGAAGACCTGGGTTCAATCCCAGAGTTGGGAAGATCCCCTGGAGGAGGAAATGGCAACTCACTCCAGCATTCTTGCCTGGTAAATCCCACGGACAGAGAGCCTGGCCAGCCCTAGTCCATGGGGGCACAAAGGAGTCAGACACAACTTAGCAACTAAACAACAACAACAACAAAACATACATNTTCAGAAGACCTGGGTTCGATCCCAGAGTTGGGAAGATCCCCCGGAGGAGGAAATGGCAACTCACTCCAGCATTCTTGCCTGGTAAATCCCACGGACAGAGGGCCTGGCCAGCCCCAGTCCATGGGGGCACAAAGGAGTCAGACACAACTTAGCAACTAAACAACAACAACAACAAAACATACATATGAAATCTAGCAATGAGATAAAAATATATGTATGTATATATGTATACATAAATACACATAAAATCACATAAATGAATACATTAAAAAAAGCACCAACTCTAAAGTATTGAAAGAACAAATCAATAATGTTCAGAGAAACAAAAATAAAATTAATAAGGATAAAATCTTAGATCAATGAATTTTAAAATTCAATTCACAAATAAGTCTTTAGGACATGAAAAACAAGTAGAAAAATATGATTTATCATAGCTAAGCCTGTTCTCAACAAGACAGCTGTTAGCTCATACCATAAAATGAGTACACATGCATGAGTGAGTCCAGCTGAAACTATCCAAGCAGACTGCTCAGCTATCATGGAAATTATAAAAATACAAATAAATAGGTGCTATTTTAAGCCTTTCCATTTTGGGATGCTTTTATTCTGGGGTTCTTTATTACACAACAATATTTAACTGATACAGTGCTTGTTTAGCATTAAAATTTTGAACTTGTGAAAATGTTATCTGTTTAAAAATAAAAATTTAAATATAAAAAGTGAAATAATAAAAATGTGCCATTTTTCATCAAGCATAAGAGAAATGTTTTTAAGTATTGCTATACAAGTAGCGAGAAAAATAATCACAAATATTATTTAAAATCTGCATCTAAAAATAATTCTCTCAAGGTATTTTAGATGTAGACATGAAAAGTATGAGAATCTTAACATAGAATTTTATCTAAAAAACACANCACACCAGACTGACTTAGAGTTTCCAACCCCTTCTATTCCATTATGATTTTGTTTTATTGCACTGTTTTCTACTTGGATATTCCATAAACTAAACTTAAATGTAATCATTTGATTGTCATAAAGGGTATAACTTTTTAATGAAACGTGAACTTGGGCAAATCATGTCACAGTGGAATCTTTGTTTCCCTGCCTCTAAGATTAGGTAATGATACTGCCCCTGGATCCAAGGCTGGTAAGAGCAGCTGCAGAGTAAAGCAACATTGTCAAAGCTCACTGTCTCGAATCCCCCCAAAAGCCAGCCATCCCTTAAAGCTCCAATACTGTTTGGATGAAGAGCACCAAGATGGAAACAAAGGACCTGATTAGAAGCAACAGACAGGCAGCCATGAAAAGAAAACACGCAGAGAAAGCAAACGTCTTGGAAAGATTACAAGACGCAAAGTGGACTCCAAGTGCTTCTGTTTTAACAAGGCACAAAAATCCAAACCACCGGTGTGGCCACGCCCAGCGTCCCTCCTGTAGCCTCCACGTGGGGCACGCATGGCAAATCCCCACGGTGAGCTGAGATGCTTGCAAACATAGCAGGGCTTTGGCTCTCTTCGGACCCCAGCCCACTGCGCTGTCTGCAGGCGTTGTGGCAGCGCCCGGGCAGCAGCATGGAACGCTGCAGAACTGAGACACCCTGCCCCTGGAGCCGGAGGGCAGAAGGTTAGTGGCACGAGTACCTCCCAGTGCCAGCTGGTCACGGTCCCTCTCCTGTGGCCATTTGGTTTCGTCCCCATCCTAGGTCTCCCGGACGTGGAAGAAAATGATTTGTTTTCTAGTGAAGGTGGCTTTTCTCGATTTTCGGTATCCACATTTTTGATCATCCTGCAAGCCCCATATTCCTGTGTGGTACCGCTGCTGTTTTTCGTGATTTTGAATGTTACAGTGGATTAAAATTTAATTCCTGATATTGGAGTCCACCGTTGGGGTAAACGGAGATATCTGGGACTTCTGTGAGCAGAGAGCATGACCTCTTGTTCCATTTGGACGGAAAATGGCTTTAGGGATCGGGTGAGATTTGGAAGCCAGTGAGTTTGAGATCCCTGTTGGTGTTCTTTGAGTAATGGCTTCATGCCTGACACTTCTGGATTCTGCTAAGGGATCCAGAGACTTCTGAATATTTTTAACTAGATGTTTTCTCATTGAGTAAAAAGACCTGGGAGTGAGGGGAATGGGAAGACCTATAGGTCTTTTCTTTAATGTCAAGAATGTCTAAAATTATTCTACTTTGGTAGCAAAACATAGAAAATGACTAATGTATGCTTGTGGGGGAAAAAAGAGTGTTTTGAATTTTAGTACAAGCTGTTTTTGTGCAAAATTCACAGGAAAGTACCTTTCCTTGGAGGCTTACATATTGTAGAATTTAGGCCATTATGTTATGTTTTTAAATGCCCGACTTTCTTCTGCATATATTTACAGCAGTTAAAAAACTATTTTACTTGGATTATTGTTCTAGATCCAATTAATTATAACTCAATGAAAATTTTATAGAAATATTACCAAGATACTTGCAGTTATCTAACTTCCAATACTAAACAAACTGCAGGATATGAAACTTTAGACAAATAAATAAACATCAGTTCACTTCAGTTCAGTTGTTCAGTCGTGTCCGACTCTTTGCAACCCTATGAATCACAGCACGCCAGGCCTCCTTGTCCATCACCAACTCCTGGAGTTTACTGAGACTCATGTCCATCAAGTAGATGATGCCATCCAGCCATCTCATCCTCTGCCCTTCCTTCTCCTCCTGCCCCCAATCCCTCCCAGCATCAGTTACATGCTAGTTTCATCTACTCTTTTGGTTTTGGTTGTCATATTAGTTAACAATAGCTGTTTAAATGTAACCAACCTCACGAATCAGCCAGGAGGCATTCTGATCAATAGCTTGGTTACTAGTCTCAATTAATCTGAAAAGAAATATGTTTTGTGTCACAAGGATGCTTTGGGTATGCCAGTCAAGCTATGAGTTAGTAGATAAATGTTTATGTCAGCTGAAATTGCTTGATGGGCATTATTAACTGAAGAACCATTCTAGAAAAGAAACTGTGAAAAACATTATCATAAAAAATTAAATATTTTACCTTTCAATATATGTTCTGGTTACTATGGAAACTGGCAGCCAGCCCTGGAAGCAATTGATTTTTCAGAAGCATATTCCAGAGGCTGGTGGTATATTATATTCAACAATCATAGAACTAAGTGCCCTAATATTTGGTTACTAATTTAAAATGATTTAAAAAAAATATTACATAGATGGCACCCCACTCCAGTACTCTTGCCTGGAAAATCCCATGGATGAAGGATCCTGGTGGGCTGCAGTCCATGGAGTTGCAAACAGTCAGACATGACTGAGCAATTTCACTTTCACTTTTCACTTTCATGCATTGGAGAAGGAAATGGCAACCCACTCCAGTGTAGTTGCCTGGAGAATCCCAGGGACGGGGGAGCCTGGTGGGCTGCTGTCTATGGGGTCGCACAGAGTTGGACACGACTGAAGTGACTCAGCAGCATACCTTGTCTAAACTAAATTGATGTGCTGGGTAGTAATATCATGCAAATCCAGACAAGCTAGGTATTTCACTGGGATAGCAAACCTTTCCTTAGGAGTAGACAGAAATTAGATAAGGAAAAATTAAGCCATATGGCCATGAAGAGATGGCCTCCGGTATTACAGATTTCCTCTAGTAAATTATTTGTTAATAATTCTAATCGATATCATAGGAGTTATGATATAATCATTCACATATTGCGTCTGTGGTTTCTAATGAACTACCTAACAGACTTGTCATATAATTATGAGATACAGTGATGATGATAATCTTCATTTTGTAAGTAATAAAATACATTAAGGTAACAAGACTTTTACTCCAAAATGAAAGTGTTCAACAACTTATAAGCAGTGAAATAAGAATGTGTAACTTTTTCAAGGTTATGTTTTGTCTGCTGTGAATTCAGTGGTAGAAGTGCATATAAAAGGAATTGGTGTTTGAGGAAAAAAAACACAGAAGCTCTTTATGTCATACACAGTTAAACCCAAAGTATTGGATGAAGCCTAGTAACAGTGTCACTAAGATAAATTCAGTAGGCTTCTTCCTTTCACACCACCAACTGAGGTGTATTTATTCAAGAATGAAGGGAACATATTTAATGAACACATTCCATGTGCTTAGCATACTTTCTGACATTTTTAGCTATTTAATTAAATCTGAAAAATGTCTTTAAGGTAGACTTAATTTCATTTAAATTCAAAATATAAAATATGTGCAAGTAGATTTTATTATTTTCAGATAATTGGTACGAGAAAGGGGAAAAATAAATGGAATGAAATACCATAGTGATTAGCAATAGTAAGCTCGTATTGAAAATTTATATTAAGCATTGAAAAATTAAAAACACTTATCTGACCTTACATACAATAAACTATAGGGTATAACTAACTTTTGGCTTGTATTTATTAAACTCTATAATAAAATGGGTTTCATTTGTATATTTGGGACATAATTGCTTTGAAAAATATTTCATAATAAAGTAAGATATATTTAATACCAAATTTGATTTGCCAAATAAGACTCAAAGGCTACTTATTTGTAAAAATATCTTAGGAAAGTTTTCAGTTTATTTAAAGTCTTTTCTTAATCCTGTAGTTTTTAAGTAATCCTGTTTTGAAGCACAAAGACTTGTTATTTTTGTGATATTTTTCTGTTTCAAACTTTATCATATCTAATGCTGAGACATCCTTCTTTGATACCTCTGGATTTAATTTGAGTAGTTCTTAGCTTAATTTTAATAAAGCTTATTGTATTTTGTACTTTTTAGTTCATAGGAAGAAAATTTTTTGTAAATTATTTGAATGAACTTTTCTGTTGCAAATCAGTCACTCAACAGTAATTGAATTCTTACTACATATTATGTTTTTGGCACTGTTCTAGGTTTAGGAATGAAAAAGAACAGACTTCTTTAACCATGTGGAGCATGTATTTTATTTGGTGAAAACAAATTAATCTGTTTATAAAACACCCAGATAATGAATATTGCTATACAAAAGTACTATGGTTATAAAAATTGACTAGGAGTGGGTGGGACTGCTGCTTTAGCTGTGAGGTTTGGAATAATCTATGGAACTTATACTGAAAAGATGTGAGTCATTTGAGTATACTGGGAAGATTGTTCTAAATATAGAGACTAGCAAGTACAAAAGTATTGGATGGGAACATGGTCTGTGATTGGTAAGCAGGATAAGGACAGCTGTAGGAGGCATGTACGGAAAGAGAGGTTGGAGAATTAGGCACTTGGTTCAGTAGAATAAGACTGACCATATTAGTGAGTTTAGATTGTATGCTGATTGAAATTTTAAAAGTTTCACATTATTTTTATAGGGAAATGGTGGGATCTGTTTTTGAAAGAATTGCATTGGCTATTAGGTAGGAGAAAAACTTGGTAACAAGGATGATGATCAGAATGCTATTAAGTTAGGGGTGAGTTTATAGCAAAATGGCTAAGGATTGTAGCAGGATGTAAAATATAATTCAGTTATGTTCAGGACATATTTAAGAGGTAGAGCCAATAGGATATAATAGTAGATTATAGTATAAAATGAGAGAAAGAAACAAGGAATATTCCTAGATTTATGGGAAAAGAAGCCCACTGCCTGATATTTCCATTTACTGAAGTAAGACTTGGTTGTAGGTTAAAATCAAGGACTATTATTTCTGTTTTGCAAAGTGAACTTGGATATAAGTACTAGATCTTCATGCAGGAATAGTGTGTAGACAGTTGACTATAAATGAAGGTTAGGGCTATAAGTATGAAGTCAGTCACCAGCCTATAGGTGACATTTTAAAACATGTAGATAATGTGAAGAAATGAAAATAAATGTTTTCCAGTGGCTGCTAAAATCATTAGGTGAAAAGCTGATAGAGAGACATTATAATGGATGCATAAGATCCTAACAGGCTGATCAATTTTAACTTCTTACAGAGATGGACGTGCTGTGATTTGAAATGCATAGCAGCTGAAAATAAATGATGCCACCTATGAAATGTCCCTGTCTAAAAATTTAATGTGAATTTCACATATTTCTAGGTCTAATTAATTTTATAGAAAGCATTGAGATTAAGAGCACGATGACATTTTTAGGGGTGGAATTAAAAAGAGGATGTTTGGAATTCTACCGGATGAAGGACTGGTTTCTTCAAGAAGTGAATTGGGGAAATAAAGGAGAAAAACTGTTATAGAGTAAAAAAAAAAAAAAAAAAAAATAAGTTATGGAAAGTTCAACCTATGGGATTTATTAGGATCCCAATTTAAACAAAGCAAATGTAAAAAAAGACATTTATAGAAATGGGGTTATTAGGAAGATTGTAATATTTGCTGAATACAATAAATAATTGTTTGGTGATGGACAATTACTGCACAAACAAAAACAGCACTGGCGTGCTGCAGTCCATGGGGTCGCCAAGAGTCGGACAGGACTGAGCGACTGAACTGCATTAATTGTTTTATGGCTGCGCTTTAAAAAGCGATAGGTTATTTAAGGGGAAATGATACATGCCTTATTTAAATGATTCAGCTTGGGGCATGTAGGTTCACTATGCACCTGAGTTATAAAAAATGAGGTTTATGAATCTTTTATCTATGTTTGACAATTCCTATACTAAACATGTTTATACTTAAATAAACAAAAGAGTAAATATATAAAATGTTAAACAATAAAGCCATGAACAAACTAAGGAGCACATATACAGAGAGCAAAGAGTTGAGAAGAAAACCTTGGAGGATCTCAACACTTAAGGACTGAATAGAAGAGGGGAGCCTGCAAAGAAGAATGAGACAGACTGTTCAAGGCAGTTGGAGGAAAGCCAGAAAAATGCCATGTCACAACATTTATATATATATAAATATATATATATATATATATAAGAAAATATAGAAGAACATTTGACAGGATAAAGAGAGTAGTCAGGAGTCTAAAATGCTGCTGAGAGTTGTATTAGAATGGTAACAAAGGTCACCATTAGAGCAAGTAGGATATTGTGGGATGATTGTGCTTCTGATGGTGATGAGCTGAAAAAGAAGTAGCTAAATGCAGTTGATGTGGCTTTTGATACAATAATTTTAAGAAGGGAATGAGAAAACAGAAGTTCTGCAGCTGTTCTGTTTTTTTGGGGGGGGTTGTTTTCAGATCGAACATGAGAGGGAAATTTGATTTCTGTATTCTTGGCTTTATACTACTGATCTCAGCAGAGCATTTTGTTTATCTGAAACATTTATAGTTCCTCCTTGGCTGTTTGTTACTTTATTTCTACCGTTTTCTTGTTTGCGTCGATTTGTTGTGTTTCACATCCCTGAACCTTGCTTAGCTATTCCTTTTCCTTATTTGTCCTATTGTCAGCAAGGTTTTATCACAGCAAACACTGAGAGAAACCCTGATGTCTGTGTTGTTGAATCAAACAAAGGGCTATTCGTATGCTGTTACCTTAGGAGAGCTGTGTGATGCTCAGTGTCTAGAGGAACAAAATGTCAGCGTGGTGGACCAGGGAGCGTGGCAGGCAGATATTTTCAAACCTTTGAGTTGGCACTAATGCCATGTGAAGGGGCCCAGATAAATTTGTGCTTTTGATATAAAAACAATAAAAATCTGCATGTTAATTTATATGCCACATAGTTAAAAAATATGTAGATAACTTCCAACAGCATTTACTATATAATAGGATAAAGATGAAACTTAGACCTAATAACACATAATTATTGATGTGGTGTTAGTTGTTCAGTCTTGTTCGACTCTTTGCAAGTTATAAAATAGTGATTCAATATAGCCAAATATTTAACTTGAAACTTTAAGACATACAAAATAATCAAATGCATTTATTCACAGTAGCCTTATAATAACCATTGTCATGAGTTTTTAACCTCAGTGACTATTTCATATGCAGAGAACATAAAATCAAAGCACAATTAAGTACAAGCAAAACTAATGAGGTTCAATTATACATACACATTTTTTATGTTCTCATATGATTTATTAGTAAATCATAGATTATATAAAGATTATCTATGCGAACTGCAATATAACTTATTTATGTATTATTTAGAAAAGTAGGTCTTCTATATACTTTTGGAGTATATCTATTTTAACTTTTGATAAAAACTAAACTTGTGAAAGCTGAGCAGCAAAGAATTGATGCTTTTGAACTGTGGCATTCAAGAAGACTCTTGAGAGCCCCTTGGACTGCAAAGAGATCAAACCAGTCAATCCTAAAGGAAATCAATACTCAATATTCCTTGGAAGGTCTGATGTTGAAGCTGCCATACTTTGGCCACTTGATGTGAAGAAATGACTCATTGGAAGAGACCCTGATGCAAGGAAAGATTGAAGGTAGGAGGAGAAGGGGTCGACAGAGGATGACATGGTTGGATGGCATCACTGATTCGATGGACATGAGTTTGAGCAAGCTCCAGAAGCTGGTGATGGACAGGGAAGCCTGGTGTGCTGCAGTCTATGGGGTAACAAAGAGTCAGACATGACTGAGCAACTAAACTGACTGAAACTTGTGAAGATTATTTCAATGACTAAAAGAGACACAGTACCATTCTATGTGTGTGTGTGTTCCATCGTGTCTGATTCTTTGTGACCCTGTGGTGTAGCCTTGAGGGCTCTTCTGTCCATGGGATTTCCCAGGAAAAAATGCTGAAATAGGTTGCTGTTTCCTACTCCGGTGGATCTTTCTAACCTGGGGATCAAACCTGGGTGTCCTGTATTTTAGGTGGATTCTTTACCATCCGAGCCACCAGGAAAGTCTAGACCATCACGGAAGTAAAATTTTATGTACTTGCTTCCTCATGTTAAAATTACCTTTTATAGTAAGTAAAACAATTATTTTACTACATATGAAATTAGTTTAAGATAAATAATTTTTAAACATGCAGTTTTGAGTTTTCTATCCATATTTTTTTATCCAGTTCACCATGGTCTAAATAAACTGTGTTATAAAATGGATAAAGTTAGAGATTTATTTTGTAGTTATAAAAGGAAGTATGTTTTCTATTCAAAGATAAGCAGTTTGTATTTGGTAGAAACTATAATCCAGACCTCTTGTATTATATTTTACCCAATGGAGTATCATAATCAGAAAAGTTGGTGAGGAAAAGTTGCCCAATATATATGCTAAATTTGGTAAAAACAATATGCACAACTCTACCATGTTAAGACCCTAGTGAAGGAAATGGCATCCCATCCAGTATTATTACTTGGGAAATCCCATGGACAGAGGAGCCTGGTGAGCTACAGTCCATGGGGTTAAATAGAGTCAGACATAACTCAGCAGCTAATTACAGGACAGCGCCTTGTTAAGAATTCAAGTAAAATATATTTTATTATATTATAGATAAAATTAATTATAGGAATCCAAACTAGAAGTTCATATCATTTTTAATTTCTATAAAATTGAGAGAAATATACTTCTTGTAAACTGCAAATATTTGACTTCTCAGGTGGCAATAGTGGTGAAGAACCCACCTGCCAGTGTAGGAGACATAAGAGGCATGGGTATGAACCTTGGGTCGGGAAGATCCCCTGGAGGAAAAAATTGTAACCCACTCCAGTATTCTTGACTAGAGAATCACATGGACAAGACAGCCTGGCAGGCTATAGTCGATAAAGTCTCAAAGAGTCAAACATGACTGAAGTGACAACACCAAGCACTCAGTCATACACTAATATTAAAAATGATTTTTTGGACTTTAAGATGGTTTGCTACACTATAGAAATGGTATAAACTGCCAAAATTTATTTGGGTATTATCACAGTAATCCAACTGTATTTAAAATATTTCTTAGAGAAAAACCAATGTCTATTCCATTTTACTTTGTTTAATTAGAAAGTAGTAAGTAAATCTAACTCATTTTTGAATGTGTTGCTTCAACAGATATTTAAAAATAATTCCACAGTCTCTTTTAAAAAAAAATTTATTTATTAACTTTTTTTGGAGGCTAATCACTTTACAGTGATTTGTATTGGTTTTGCCATACATTGACATTAATCTGCCACGGATGTACATGTGTTCCCCATCCTGAACGCCCCCCCCCACCTCCCTCCCAACTCCCTCGCAGCAAGTGGCCACAGAGCGCTAGCTTATCTTTTAAGGGGACAGTAACTGATTTACAATGTTGTGTCCGTTTGGGCCACACAACAATGTCAATCAGCTGTACGCATGCATATATGCCCTCCCTTGGGAGAAGCCCCCCTCTCACTGGCCCCATCCCACCCCTCGAGGTTGTCGCAGAGCACTCAGCTGAGCCCCCGTGCTGGCAGCCGCTTCCCCCTGGCTGCTAGTTTACACATGGGAGTGTGTATGTGTGAGTGCTACTCTCCCAACTCACCCCCACTCCCATATTCACAAACCTGCTCTCTATGCCTACGTCTCTGTTCCTGCTCTGCAAGGGAGTTTCGTCACACCNCTGGAGTGGGTAGCCTATCCCTTCTCCAGCAGATCTTCTCAACCCAGGAATCGAACTGGGGTCTCCTGCGTTGCAGGCAGATTCTTTACCTATGAGCCACCAGAGAAGCAATGCAGGAGAGCTGGGTTCTGTCCCATATTACAACTATTTCTTCCACATGTATTTTTATGACATAAAAAATCCAGATAATTTATGAAATGCATGATGAATGCCAGTATGTCTTATTGGCTGACTTAGGAACCTAGGATTGATCCTCAACTTTCATCAACTTTCTTGAATATGTAACTCCTTGTTTTATAGATATCTTTATTTTGGGTGGATTGATCAATCTAAATATACAATTATAACTGGGTATTTTTAAAAAATGACCTTCTGCTGTGGTTTGTTTAGAACTCAGTTCAAGGATGTTTATTTTTTAATTTCTTTTGACTTATGTAACTAGAAACTTCCTCTTCTGTTTGTTTGGGAGAGGAAAGTTAACTCAATCATGAAGAAAGTGATAATATTTTGCTCCTTCCATTCCAGAAAATACATAAGTCTTGTGTTTTTAACTTCAAAAACTTTCTTAGCAATGGGGTGAAGGAAGGTACACTCTAATAAGAATTTCCCTGAGGGACCATACATTTCTATTTTATGTAAACAAACAACATAAACCTCACTTTAATTAAATGAATAGAAGACAGAGTCATAATTCAGAGCGGAGAAATTATTAGAAAGAAAAATAGGTTGCTTTGAGTTAGGANAATGGGGTGAAGGAAGGTACACTCTAATAAGAATTTCCCTGAGGGACCATACATTTCTATTTTATGTAAACAAACAACATAAACCTCACTTTAATTAAATGAATAGAAGACAGAGTCATAATTCAGAGAGGAGAAATTATTAGAAAGAAAAATAGGCTGCTTTGAGTTAGGAATTCAAGAGGTTTGGATCAAACCCGATAGCTTTTAGGGCTTTTGACTTTACATTTCGATTTTGTGTTTGCAGAGGTACTGGAGCTACTACTTAGGGAAAGGGCTGCTTTGCATAGGCTTGAAGCCTTATTTCTGTTCAGAAGATCAGTAAAGACCTTCCATGGAAGGTGGGCCCATTGTTCTACAGCCTAGCTACTCCCAAATGACTCTTAAATTCAGGGACCTCTGAACACAAAGTGTTGAATAGAGAACTTCTGGTACCCAGTTTCTAGGGAACTGATAAGGTATCACTGTACACTGAATCTAATCCAAAGGAAATTATGACCTATTACAAAATGATTTTAAAACCTTGTAAAACGGACTAGTCAACAGTATATGATATTTTTTTGATGTATATAAGAATGAATAAAATGGTTTTCTGTATGCAATTATTTGTTACTGTCTCACTTTTCAAATTTCTAAAAAACAAACAAACACAAACAGATCAGAAAGAAACATTGATTAAGACCAAATTCAGGGGTAGCCCTGACTCTTTATAAATTTGTCATTTTAATTACAACATTTACTATAAATTCTGCCATAAATTTTTCATATAAGCATTTTTAAATTATAATATGTTTTAGAATATTTTAAAATATTAATTCTGTATCTGATTAATATAGCTACATAAACTTCTTAATATAGCTCATAAACTTCTCAGTGTGACATATTCCTTAGAAAACCACATTATCTAATTTTTTCTTATGTATATTTCATTCAGTCTTGATTTCAATTTTCTAACAGTTTTATCAGATTTTATATAATGCGACATATTTACTCATCTATATACTTGATTTTTCTTTGTGTAGTATGTGTTCTCCTTGTGTCTTTCCTAGTAATGTTTCAATACTATTTTTTCCCCCATCTCCATACATGTTTGTGACTAGAGAGCAGACACGGCTCTTGAAGTTATTACTACAGTGATGCCACTCTGTATTGTATGCCAGTGGTTTTATTTTCTCTTCAGAAATAAAGAAATATTCTACTTGTCTTAAAAATAGTAATTTATATTTCTTAATATTAAACTAAAATATTCATTGTGTTTAGTACCCAGTTGCATTACTCAAAGACACATAATATGCAAATTCAATGTTTCAATTAATTTCACATTAGACAAACACTCAGTGCCTAGTTTGTACTAGGCATTGTGAGATTCAAAAATATACATTCCACAGGCAATGATCTCAAATCGTTTGACAATATGTACATTATCACTGTCAATCTGGCTTAGCATATCAGTATATTTTAGATAAGGATAAAATTATATAGCTGTGTGTGTATATATAGATATTTAAGTATATGGATACATTTATTTAGCATATGCACTCTCAACTGAAAACAGAATATATAAATCTTTTCAAAATGTTGCAAGCATTTAATATTGCATTTAAAAGTGTGACTTTAACTACACTAAAATCTCTGTATATATACTCCAGTTCTCATCGCCAGACGGTCAACACCAAAATCAAATTGATTATATTCTTTCTAGTGAAAGATGGAAAAGCTATATACAGTCAGCAAAAACAAGACTGGGAGCTGACTGTGACTCAGATCACGAACTCCTTATTATCAAATTCAGACGTGAATTGAAGACAGTGGAGAAAATCACTAGACCATTCAGGTATGACCTAAATCAAATCCCTTATGATTATACAGTGGAAGTGAGAAATAGATTTAAGGGACTAGATCTGGTAGATAGAATGCCTGATGAACTATGCATGGAGGTTCGTGACATTGTACAGGAGACAGAGATCAAGACCATCCTCATGGAAAAGAAATGCAAAAAAGCAAAATGGCTGTCTGGGGAGGCCTTACATATATCTGTCAAAAGAAGAGAAGCGAAAAGCAAAGGAGAAAAGGAAAGATATAAGCATCTGAATGCAGAGTTCCAAAGAATAGCAAGGAGAGATAAGAAAGCCTTCTTCAGCAGTCAATGCAAAGAAATAGAAGGAAACAACAGAATGGCAAAGACTAGAGATCTCTTCAAGAAATTAGAGATACCAAGGGAACATTTCATGCAAAGATGGGCTCAATAAAGGACAGAAATGGTATGGATCTAACAGAAGCAGAAGGTATTAAGAAGAGGTGGCAAGAATACACAGAAAAACTGTACAAAAAAGATCTTTAAGACCAAGATAATCACAATGGTGTGATCACTCACCAAGGGCAAGACATCCAGAATGTGAAGTCAAGTGAGCCTTAGAAAACATCACTATGAACAAAGCTAGTGGAGATGATGGAATTCCAGTTGAGCTATTTCAAATGCTGAAATATGATGCTGTGAAAGTGCTGCACTCAATATACCAGCAAATTTGGAAAACTCAGTAGTGGCCACAAGGTCAGTTTTCATTCCAATCCCAAAGAAAGGCAATGCCGAAGAATGCTCAAACTACTGCACAATTGCACTAATCTCACAAGTTAGTAAAGTAACACTCAAAATTCTCCAAGCCAGGCTTCAGCAATATGTGAACCGTGAATTTCCAGATGTTCAAGCTGGTTTTAAAAAAGGCAGAGGAACCAGAGATCAAATTGCCAACATCTGCTGGATCATCAAAAAAACAAGAGAGTTCCAGAGAAACATCCATTTCTGTTCTATTGACTATGCCAAGGCATTTGACTGTGTGGATCACAATAAACTATGGAAAATTCTGAAAGAGATGGGCATATAAGACCACCTGACTTGCCTCTTGAGAATGCTATATACAGATCAGGAAACAACAGTTAGAACTGGACATGGAACAATGGACTGATTCCAAGTAGGAAAAGGAGTACGTCAAGGCTGTATATTGTCAACCTGCTTATTTAACTTATATGCAGAGTACATCATGAGAAATGCTGGGCTGGAAGAAGCACAAGCTGGAATCAAAATTGCCGGGAGAAATGTCAATACCCTCAGATATATAGATGACACCACCCTTATGGCAGAAAGTGAAGAGGAACTAAAAAGCCTCTTGATGAAAATGAAAGAGGAGAGTGAAAATTTTGGCTTAAAACTCAACATTGAGAAAACGAAGATCATGGCATCTGGTCCCATCACTTCATGGGAAATAGATGGAGAAACAGTGGAAACAGTGTCAGACTTCATTTGTTTGGCTCCAGAATCACTGCAGAGAGTGGTGACTGCAGCCATGAAATTAAAAGATGTTTACTCCTTGGAAGGAAGGTTATGACCAACCTAGATAGCATATTCAAAAGCAGAGACACTACTTTGCCAACAAAGTTCCATCTAGTCAAGGCTAGGGTTTTTCCAGTAGTCATGTATGGATGTGAGAGTTGGACTGTGAAGAAGGCTGAGTGCCAAAGAATTGATGCTTTTGAAGTGTGGTGTTGGAGAAGACTCTTGAGAGTCCCTTGGACTGCAAGAAGATCCAACCAGTCCATTCTAAAGGAGATCAGTCCTGGGTGTTCATTGGAAGGACTGATGCTAAAGCTGAAACTCCAATACTTTGGCCACATCATGCGAAGAGTTGAGTCATTGGAAAAGACTCTGATGCTGGGAGGGTTTGGGGGCAGGAGGAGAAGGGGACGACAGACAATGGGATGGCTGGATGGTATCACCGACTCGATGGACATGAGTTTGAGTAAACTCTGGGAGTTGGTGATGGATAAGGAGGCCTGATATGCTGCGATTCACGGGATCACAAAGAGTTGGACATGACTGAGCGACTGAACTGAACTGATACTCCAGTTCTGAAAAAGTGACAGTTATGAATAATTAAATTTTAAAAAACATGCATTACTGTCCAATAAAATTAGTACTTTATGAAGATTTTTTCCTTCTTTTTTTTTTTTAATTTGAAGAACTCTTGTATTACAATGATCTATGGCCTACAAAATAGTTTCGACTTTTTTAACACACGTTGTCTTTCAAAATCTATTATTACTACATATACTCAGCTGCATTCTCTTTGTTACTTGTTAGTTATGATTTTTTAATGATTGCCTTAATTTAAGAAATTGTGTTGANTTTTTTTAATTTGAAGAACTCTTGTATTACAATGATCTATGGCCTACAAAATAGTTTCGACTTTTTTAACACACGTTGTCTTTCAAAATCTATTATTACTACATATACTCAGCTGCATTCTCTTTGTTACTTGTTAGTTATGATTTTTTAATGATTGCCTTAATTTAAGAAATTGTGTTGACAGTGATTTTATTTTATGTTACAAAATAGTTATCCATGTATATGGGTAACTATGAGGTCCTAAATTCATATTCTTTCACTTTATCATGTGTTATAATTATTTAAACAAAATTCTTTGGTGTGGTGAAGTGATTCAAGTAGAGTAGATTATGTGTTGAAGCAAAGGATGTTTGTGTTCAAATTTTTATTCAGTAAGTAAAAAATTACCTTTGAGAGGCTGACTTTTTCTTCTGGATATATTAACTTGGCAAATTCTTGATCAGAAGTCTCCTTCATTAAGCTAGATTCGCTGATGTTTTGAAGGAGAATATCACGTGAATAGAAACCTTTGTAAATATGTCTTTAAAATAATCTTAAAACCTGAAGCCAAAATAAAACAAGCATTGTGTCTTCTGAGAGAAACAAAAAGATCAATCATTGCCCAGGGACTTTAATAATGATTTGTCTAGAAGAGGTCTCATTGTAACTTCTTTCATAGAGAAGTATATTTTAGGCCACACAAAGACAAAAATAATTAATCGATTTTTAAAAGGAAGAGAATTACTAAGGTAAGTAATGAAACTGCCAATCTCCATTTTCTACATGCGGCAGCAAAACTTTGCCTTTTAAGAAGTGAATCTTTCTGACATTATTAACACTGCTGTTTCATATTGTTAGCACTCACTCATCAGCACCCTTGAGGGAGGGGGGAAATTGTCATCATGTCAGATCTGGAGTACATAACCAAGGGGAGGGGGTGAGCAAAACAGCAGCATTTTGTTTTGAATAGGTTAGGTGGAAGGATGATTTTGATATTGATCTCACTATTTTTGAGTTCAAAGGAATCCTCCAGTGAGGCTTATGGGAAAGGTAATAAGACAGGCCATGCTCAGTATGAAACTCAAACACATCTTGCACTCTACAATCTAATTCAAATTAGTCTGTTCATATTATTTCATTATCTCATTCTAATTTCAGTGCTGCAGATGTTAACCATATATTCATGCACCATGCATGAATCTTTTTTTTTTTTCTTTTCCTGAGGGGTGGTTGGAAGTAGCTCTCATATAAAGAGAAACATTGTATGTTTTGTATATTTTTTCATTCTCACAGCAAAATAAATGAATTCAAATTTCTCTGTAACAGAACACATCGATTCCTAAAACTACTGCCAAAATAATGTATTTCACTGGCATTTTTTAAAAAGATTTATTTTTATGTAGATGATTTTAAAGTCTTCCTTGAATTTATTGCAATATAGCTTTTGTTTGATGTTCTGTTTTTTATTGGCTCCAAAGCATGTGAGATCTTAGCCCCCTGATCAGGGATCAAACCACAACCCCCTGCATTAGAATGTGAAGTCTTAACCACTGGACAACCAGGAAAGTCCCCATCACTGGCATTTTAAGTGATGTTAGAGACTAGGACATGAACTCTTCCTTTGTTTGCCAGTATCTGATTGAATATCTGCATGATTTTTGTTGGTCTTGCTTTATCCTCATGCTGTGATCTGAATGTATCATTCCCAAAATTATAGGATAAAAATCCTAACTCTACAAGCTGATAATAAGATGCAGGATTTGGGGGGTTGCTAAGTCTTGAATGTGGAACCCCTGAATGGGATTGGTGCCTTATAAAAGAGCCTCAGTTTCCTACTTCCTTGGGCCTCTCAATAACAGTGAGAAATCTTAAGACCTGGAAGAGAGCTCTCAGCCACACTGGCATTCTGAGCTCAGATTCCTGTCTTTCTAACTCTGAAAGCAGTGTCTGTTCTTTATAAGCTGCCTAGTCCGTGGTATATTGTTATAGCGGCCCAAACAGACTAAAACAACTCCTTTATGAAAAGCAGATAGTCAACCAGATATTCTGTCATATTCATTAGATGTGTCAATTAGAATGTACTAGAGCACTGAAGAAATGCTAAATTCTGTGTCTAATAAAAATTAATTCCATCAGTTGCCTCTCTATTAAAAAGCCTAAATAACAGATCTCTGTCAGGCCCTTCTTAACTTTATGAAAAAGAAAAGAAAGAAAGAAAGCGAAGTTGCCAGTCATTTCTGATTCTTTGCAATCCCATGGACTATAGCCTACCAGGCTCCTCCATCCATGGGATTTTCCAGGCAAGAGTACTGGAGTGGGTGGCCATTTCCTTCTCCAGGGGATCTTCCTGACCCAGTGATTGAACCCAGGTATCCTGCATTGTAGGCACATGCTAATACCATCTGAGCCACCAGTGAAGAGGGAGAAGGAATTACTTTTGAATCTGGGGGTAACTTAGTTTTCTTTTTATCTTTTTTCACTTTGGAGTAAAACCAGGTTTAAGGATAGAGCCTAAGAGGTCTGAGAGTGAGTATAATCTCCTGAAGAGGAACTAAAGAGCCTGTTGAGGGTGAAAGAGGAGAGTGAAAAAACTGGCTTGAAGCTCAATATAAAAAAAAAAAAAAGAAAGAAAGAAAATCATTGTATCTGGTTCCATCACTTCATTGCAAATAGATGGGGAAAAAGTAATAGTTACAGATTTTATTTTCTTGGGTTCCAGAATCACTGCAGACAGTGATTGCAACTAGGAAATTAAAAGATACTTGCTCCTTGGAAGGAAAACTATGACAAACCTAGATAGCATATTCAAAAGCAGAGACCTCACTTTGCTGAAAAAGGTCCATGCAGGCAAAGCTATCACTTTTTTCAGTAGTCATTTATGGATGTGAAAGTTGGACCAAAAGGAAGGTTGTTTGGTCGCTCAGTCATATCCAACTCTTTGCAACTCCATGGACTACAGCATGCCAGGCTTCCCTGTCCTTCTCCATCTCCTGGAGCTTGCTTAAACTCATGTGCATTGAATCGGTGATGCCATTCAACCATCTTGTCCTCTGTTGTCTCCTTCTCCTCCTGCCTTCAATCTTTCCCAGCATCAAGGTCTTTTCTAATGGGTCAGCTCTTCACATGAGGTGGCCAAAGTATTGGAGCTTCAGCATCAGTCCCTCTAATGAATATTCAGGATTCATTTCCTTTAGGATGGACTGGTTGGATCTCCTTGCAGTCCAAGGGACTCACAAGAGTCTTTTCCAACACCACAATTTAAAAACATCAGTTGTTTGGCTCTCATCCTTCCTTATCATCCACCTCTCACATCCATACATGACTACTGGAAAACCCATAGCTTTGACTAGAAGGAACTTTGTTGACAAAGTAATGTCTCTGCTTTTTATTAGGCTGTCTGGGTTGGTCATAGCTTTTTTTCCCAAGGAGCAAGTGTCTTTTAATTTCATGGCTGCAGTCACCATCTGCAGTGATTTTGGAGCCCAAAAAAATAAAGTCTGACACTGTTTCCATTGTTTCCTCATCTGTTTGCCATGAAGTGATGATACTGGCTGCCATGATCTTAACTCAACTCCATGTTGAGTTTTAAGTCAACTTTTTCACTCTCCTCTTACACTTTCATCAAGAGGCTCTTCAGGTCCTCTTCACTTCCCACCCTTAGGGTGGTGTCATTTTCTATTTTGAGATTATTTATATTTATTCCAGCAGTTTTAGCTTATGCTTCATCTAACCCAGTATTTCACATGACATACTCTGCATATAAGTTAAATAAGCAGGGTGACAATATACAGCCTTGACGTATTCCTTTTCCTATTTGGAATCAGTCTGTTGTTTCATGTCCATTTCTAACTATTGCTCCTTGCCCTGCATAAAGGTTTCTCAGGAGGCAGGTAAGGTGGTCTTGTAGTCTCATCTCTTTAAGAGTTTTCTACAGTTTGTTGTGATCCACAGAAAGACCTTAGTGTAGTCAGTGAAGCAAAAGTAGATGCTTTTCTCTAATTCTCTTGCTTTTTATATGTTCCTCTGCCTTTTCTAAATCCAATTTGAACATCTGCAAGTTCTCAGTTCATGTGCTGTTGAAGCCTATCTTGGAGAATTTTGAACATGAGTTTTATAGTGTATTAAATGAATGCAAGCATGTGGTAGTTTGAACATTCTTTGGCATTGCTTTTCTTTGGGGTTGGAATGAAAACTGACCTTTTCCAGTTCTGTGGCCACTGCTGAGTTTTCCAAATTTGCTGACTTATTGAGTGCTGCACTTTCATAGCATCATCTTTTGGGATTTGAAATAGCTCAGCAGGAATTCCATCACCTCTATAGCTTTGTTCATAGTGATGCTTCCTAAAGCCCACTTGTCCTCACACTCCAGGATGTCTGGCTCTAGATGAGTAATCACACTGTTGGAGTTATCTGGGTAATTAAGATCTCTTCTGTATAGTTCATCTGTGTATTCTTGCCACCTTTTCTTAATATCTTCTGCTTCTGTTAGATCCATAACACTTCTGTCCTTTATTGAGGCTATCTTTGCATGAAATGTTCCCTGGGTGTCTCTGATTTTCTTGAAGAGATCTCTAGTCTTTCCCACTCTATTTTTGTTTCTTTGCACCGTTTATTGAGGAAGATTTACTTGTATCTTCTTGCTATTCTTTGGAACATTCAAATGGGTATATATTTCCTTTTCTCCTTTGCCTTTAGCTTTTTTTCTTTTCTTAGCTATTTGTAAGGCCTCCTCAGACAACCATTTTGTCTTTTTGCATTTCTTTTTCTTAGGAATGGTTTTGATCGCTTCCTACTATACAAAGTCTCAAACCTCTGTCCATTGTTCTTCAGTCACTCTATCAGATCTAACCCCTTGAATCTATTTGTCACTTCCACTGTATAACTATAAGGAATTTGAATTAGGTCATACCTGAGTGGCCTAGTGGTTTTCCCTACTTTCTTCAATTTAAGTCTGAATTTTGCAATAAGGAGTTCATGATCTGTGCCACAGTCAGCTCCTGGTCATGTTTTTTGCTGACTGTATAGAGCTTCTCCATCTTTGGCTGCTGCTGCTGCTGCTAAGTCACTTCAGTCTTGTCAGACTCTGTGCGACCCCAGAGACGGCAGCCCACCAGGCTCTCCTGTCCCTGGGATTCTTCAGGCAAGAACACTGGAGTGGGTTGCCATTTCCTTCTCCAATGCATGAAAGTGAAAAGTGAAAGTGAAGTCACTCAGTTGTGTCCAACTCCTAGCGACCCCATGGACTGCAGCCCACCAGGCACCTCCATCTATGGGATTTTCCAGGCAAGAGTACTGGAGTGGGTTGCCATTCCCTTCTGCAAAGAGTATAATCAATCTGATTTTGGTATTGACCATTTGGTGATGTCTATGTGTAGAGCCATCTCTTGTGTTGTTTGAAGAGTGTGTTTGCTATGACCAGTGTGTTCACTTGGAAAGACTTTGTTAGATTTTGCCCCTGCTTCATTTTGTATTCCAAGGTCAAACTTGCCTGTTACTCCAGGTATCTCTTGACTTCTTTCTTTTGCATTCCAGTCCCCTATGATGAAAAGGCCATCTTTCTTTTTTTTTTTTTCCTGATGTTCTAGAAGTCCATGTAGGTCTTCATAGAACTGTTCAACTTCAGCTTCTTCAGTGTTAGTGGTTGGCATATAGACTTGGATTACTGTGATATTGAATGGTTTGCCTTGGAAATGAATAGAGATCTTTCTATCATTTTGAGATCGCACCCGAGTGCTGTATTTTGGACTCTTGTTGACTATGAGGGCTACTTCTAAGGGATTCTTGCCCACAGTAGGAGACATCATGGTCATCTGAATTACATTCACCCATTATGGTCCATTTTAATTCACTGAT
This sequence comes from Neotragus moschatus, assembly GCA_006410615.1. Classification (NCBI taxonomy): domain Eukaryota; kingdom Metazoa; phylum Chordata; class Mammalia; order Artiodactyla; family Bovidae; genus Neotragus; species Neotragus moschatus. The sequence continues at coordinate 378,762 of SJYA01000575.1, read as the reverse complement.
TCCTAGAAAGTCAGTCTTCACTTTTGCCATCTCCTGTTTGACCACATCTAATTTACCTTGGTTCATGGACCTAACATTCCAAGATTCTTTGCAATATTGTTTTTACAACATCAGACTTTACTTTCACCACCAGATACATCCATATCTGGGTATTGTTTCCACTTTGGCTCATCCTCTTCATTCTTTCTGGAGTCTTTTCTCCACTCTTCTCCAGTAGCATATTGGGTACCTACAAACCTGGGGAGTTCATCTTTCAGTATCATATCTTTTTCCCTTTTCATATTCTTCACTGGGTTTTCAAGGCAAGAATGCTGAGATGGTTTGACATTTCCTTCTCCAGTGGACCACATTTTTTCAGAATTCTCCACCATGACCCATCCGTCTTGGGTGGCCCTGCTGGGAGCCAACATGGGAGATCCCACTCATGACAAGGTCATATAGAAGAGAACTGTTAAGCAAGGCTTCAGGACTCGAGGGGCTCCCTAGACCTGCTTAAGCATCTACCCCAAAACCAGAATCTGTCTGTGTTATTATTTCATGACTTTCACCAACTCCTCTGGCAATAACAGGGGGCTATCCCTGATCACCTTTCTCTGGAGAAAATCAACTTAGGGCTCTAGCAAATAAGTCTCCTGGACATGAGAGGAATATTTCAAATCAAACCCCCTCTGTTAGCATTCTAGCTTGCTTGGCAGGTTTATCCATACTCTTGCAGCTATGCATATGATTTTTCACAGCCTCCCAGCTGTGAGAGGCATGAGAAGCCTAAAACATGGAGCTTTTCAAAGAGTTAAAAACTATTAGAATACTGCTAGTGTAGGATTTCATTATTGGACCAGTGCTTGTTGCTAAGTTCCCATATCTCTTATCCACTGTGCACCTGGGAGTGCATTAGTTAGCATGGTTGGAATGTAAGAAAAACAAGTATAGCCTTGAGATTAACCACATCAGAATTTTGAGCTAATTGATTCTTTCTTTTTTGTAACTCACTGCACCTTTACTCTGTGAGAAATGTAACCTGTTTAATGCTTTCTGAGGCTGACATAGATTAGAAATGTAAAGAAAAAACATTTCAAGGGAAAATAAGTTTTCTAGTTGGGCAGCCTTTATCAAAAGAGGGTCATAAAATGTTCACAGGCTTCCAAGGCCAGAAGATAATATATACAATATTGTTTATGGGAAAGGTATGCAGAAAAAATCCTGGTTTTGATAAAGACAAAACAGATGTAATGTTTGGGCTGACTCTGTATGACTTTGCATCTTTCATTTCCCTCTATGTACAAGTCAAGGTATAAAAGTTCCTTTTGAAAATAAAGTGATGGACCATGATCAGTTCCACGAAAGCCTGGTTCCTCTGTGTTTTCTTTCTTTCTTTCTTTCTTTCCTCTATTTTCGTATCTACAACATTCTTTCCTTATCTTTCTCTAAATCTCTTCCCCAACACTGTTTCTCCTTCGGGTTCCTCTGGATCCTGAGGGGGCTGGACTTCGGCAGGCCCTACATGGCATAGTTCATAGCTTCATTGAGTTAGACAAGGTTGTGATCCATGTGATCAATTTGGTTAGTTTTCTGTGAGTGTGGTTTTCATTATGTCTGCCCTCTGATGGCTTGTGGAAGCTTTCTGATGTGCGTTGTGGAGTAAACTAGGCTGTAGGGAAAACTAGGCTGTGGCTGTGAGGTAAACTAGGTCTTGCTCATAAAGAAGGTAGAACAAGAAAGAATTGAAGTTTCCGAAATGTGGTGCTGGAGAAGACTTTTGTGAATTGCTTGAAAACTGTAAGGAAACCAAACCAGTCAATCCTAAAGGAAATCAACCCTAAGTATTCATTGGAAGGACTGATTCTAAAGCTTCAATGCTTTGGTCACCTAATGCAAAGAGCTGACTCATTAAAAAAGACCATAATGCAGGGAAAGATTGAAGGCAATTGGAGAAGGGAGCAGCAGAGAATAATTGGGTTAGACAGCATCATCAACTCAATGAACATGAATTTAAGCAAACTTTAGGAGATAATGGAGACCAGAGGAGCCTTGCATGCTATAGTCTATGAGGTCGCAAAGAGTCAGACAAGATTTAGTGACTGAACAACAACAACATAATCCTGTCCAGCTTCTACCTTGGTACATGGATTTCAGTAGCCAAACTCAAAAGAGACTGAAAACATACATTTAATTATGCTTTATAGCTAAGTGACATTTCAAATTTATTTTACATAGTGTTTCAGTTCAGTTCAGTCACTCAGTCATGTCTGACTCTTAGTGACCCCAGGGACTGCAGCATGCCAGCCTTCCCTGTCCATCACCAATGCCCAGAGCTTACTCAGACATATGTCTATCAAGTCGGTGATGCCATCCAACCATCTCATCCTCTGCCGTCTGCTTCTCTTCCCACCTTCAATCTTTCCCAGCATCGAGGTCTTTTCCAATAAGTCAGTTCTTTGCATCAGGTGGCCAAAGTATTGCAGCTTCAGCTTCAGCATCAGTTCTTCCAATGAATTTTCAGGATTGATTTCTTATAGGATGGACTGGTTGGATCTCCTTGCTGTCCAAGGGACTCTCAAGAGTGTTCTCCAACACCACAGTTCAAAAGCATCACTTCTTTGGCACTAAACTTTCTTTATAGTCCAACTCTCACATCCACACATGACTACTGGAAAAACCATAGCTTTGAGTAGACAGACTTTTGTTGTCAAAGTAATGTCTCTGCTTTTTAATATGCTGTCTAGATTGGTCATAACTTTTCTTCCAAGGAGCAAGCATCTTTTTACTTCATGGCTGCAATCACCATCTGCAGTGATTTTAGAGGCCTCCAAAGTCTGTCACTGTTTCCATTGTTTCCCCATCGGTTTGCCATGAAGTGATGTGACCAGATGCCATGGTCTTAGTTTTCTAAATGTTGAATTTTAAGCCAACTTTTTCACTCTCCTCTTTCACTTTCATCAAGAGGCTCTTTACTTCTTTGCTTTCTGCCATAGTGTTTAATTCCTGATAAACACTCTGTGAATCTCAGCAGGAATGGCTGTTTGGCCACAGGTTTATTAATCTGACTGGAGAGGTTTATTAATCCCTGACTAGAAGGAAGTCATGACTCCCTCGGGTGCACTTCTGCTCTACTGTCCTGTTTCTGTTGCATTCAAGAATGGAGATAATCCCCTATGACTTTGCTGAAAGAATCCAGACCTGTTTCTAGTAATCACGTAATATCCAGGTCTATTAAACTGGAACTATTTCCAGTGCACAGTGTATTTTCAGAATATTTGACTATTTACAATCACTAAATTCACATAAATTTAAATTTCACGTGTGCCGTTCTTATGTATATATTTATTCATCCATCTTTGGGGTTTTAACATATAATAGCATATGATCAGAAAAAAGTAATCCAAAGACTTGAATGATTTTAATACTAATCCTGTGACCCATTTTATCCTCTTTAGCTGGCCTAAAGAAAATATCTACCTTACCATATAAAACATTAAAGAGTACAAATATATATGATATATAACTGTTAAGTTATAAAAAAGTTTTATGAATTTTTTAATATAAAATGATCCTATTTGGGGGGTTTCTTTCTTCTTTTAATACTTAATAGATTCAGATAGATTCATGTTTTTTTTTTTTCAGAGTTACCTTATATGGAGTTGAAATTAAATAAATCTATTGTCATTTAATTATTTTAGCTTGCATTTTTCTGTGATAAACAGCTATTTATAGCATTCTCTCTTCTCAGAGACAATTTTGAGGTTAAGAAAAAAAAGTTCTGTCCCTGAAACAGTTTTTATCAGTGTTGTGTATGTTGTAACACTGCCTTGGAATTGAAAGAAATACATTGCCCTTTCAGATATTGAATCTTTTCCAGTCTTTCTCTTTCTTTCCATGGTATGAAAACTATTGGTCCAGGTTACTGTGACAGTGTCCAAATGTAGAAAAAGGAAAAGAAAAAAAAAGTATCATCAGTCACAAATCTTGTGGGTTTATAGAATAATTTCAAACAAGAAAGGACAGTGTAGAGAAAATTGACTCTACTTCAAAATGGCTCCTTAGAAGCACAATAATAGATCCACTATCATTAGAAAACAGAGGAGCAGGCTGTCTGTACAGTGTTGCACAAGAAGAATTTGAACACCTTCCTGATCTCAAATAGCTTTAAGAATAGGTTTACCAGTCCAGTTCATGTTTTTGGATAGGGCAGTGAATTCCACCATCCAAATTCCAATAGTTTCCTGGGAAAACTGATGAACTCATGTTCCTTTCTCTATGTGTACCTATATATCTTTAAATTTGCTTTATTATAAAAGATTTCNAGAATAGGTTTACCAGTCCAGTTCATGTTTTTGGATAGGGCAGTGAATTCCACCATCCAAATTCCAATAGTTTCCTGGGAAAACTGATGAACTCATGTTCCTTTCTCTATGTGTACCTATATATCTTTAAATTTGCTTTATTATAAAAGATTTCACTTTATAGAAAGTTGTAGATTTTAATATTTATATGTACATTTATCTGAATAACTATTAATATTTAGCAACTGATTATTTGGCACATGTTATATATCAGGCAGTTAGCTACTGTGCTTCTAGGGTTTAAAGAGCAAAGAACACAGTCTTTGCTTTAAAAGGCCTTTAATTCTTGTAGTAGAGATGTGTACATTGAAGGTAGCAAATGTTACTATATAAATATGCACACAGTAACCTAGGAAAATGAAAATATGCAATAATGTGAGAAGAAGAGGAAAAAGACTTTAGTTCCAGATTTATCGAGAAAATTGTTTAGTGAGTAGAAGAGGGTTTAGTAGAGGTTTCAAGAGAGAAGGTGACTCAATCTGCACTTGAGAGTTTTACTCTTAACATGTCAGGGGTTGTGTAAGTGCTGGGGGAAGTACAAGGAAATACAAGTGCTGCTGCTGCTGCTGCCAAGTGCTAGCAAATACAAATAAATGGGATAGGGACGTTCTCAATGTAACAGAGAAGGTGTTATTTATGTAGGGTAGTAGGGTAAAACCTCTCTGAGAAAATTACATATGAGAGGTAACCTAATGACAGGAAAAGAGTGAGCTCTCTGAATAGGTATCTGGGGTGGAGAGGATGGTTTAGTCTTGCAGGAAGAGAAGACAGCAGTTTGTCTATTTATTATTTATCCATTTGATAAATAATAAAAGACTTTCCTTCTCTAAATGAATTCTACGACTTGAAAATTATCATACTACAGGACAGAGGCCTGCATCTTAACTGTATTCTGATTTGGGTGGTGTTACCCATTAATTGGGCTTCTCTGGTGGCTCAGTGAGTGAAGGATCCACCTGCAATGCAGGAGATGCAGGAGACGCGAGTTCACTCTCTGGGTGGGGAAGATTCCCAAGAGGAGGGAATGGCAACCCACTCCATTATTCTTGCCTGGAGAATCCCATGGACAGAGGAGTGTGGTGGGTTACAGTTTGTTCGGTTGCAAAGAGTCAGATACAACTGAAGCAACTGAGCATGCACACACACACCAATTAATTTCTGTAAGTAGAACCAACACTGGAAACTCCACTGAGAAACAGATTGTGCTGATTCCTTTCCGTTTCTTTTTCTACCTTTGGACATTGTCATAGTACTCTAGGCCAACACTTTCTTTTCTCTTCATCAAAACAAAGTGATCAAAAGGGATTCAGTATTTGAAGAGGAAATATCTTTTTCTTTTTCCTTCCCAGTTGCAAAGAACTGTTAAAATATAGATAACATTTCTTTTGGGACAGAATTTTTTTCCTTAACCCAGAACTCTTCTCAAGGAAGAGAAGAAAAAGCTGTAACTCACTTGTTTACAGCAGGAAAAAAAAATAGTTAAAATGATGAAATAGATAACAAAATATTTGTTTTATCATGAACTTCAAAGAAAGTGTTTCTTTAATTTTACTGGACTTGCTAGATACTTCAATGTCTCCTGTTTGCCCAGAGAAAGGTAAAGCAATGGAGATTATTAGAAAAGTATAATGCTACTATTTTTTAGTAACATAGGGAGGAGATTGTAAGGGCAAATTCAAAATAAAAATAAGAAGCTTAATCCTCCCATTGGAAAGTAAGACAAAGGCTTACCTCTCCCCTACTTTTCTTAAAACTTTAGAAAATTTGTAATTTTAAGTTCTTCCTATCTCCTATGTATGTAAATGTGTTTAAAAGGTAAATAGCCTTTTGCCAACTGAATGACTTCAGGAATTTTTTCCCAAGGGTTTGGGAGCCCTCCCCGGTATGCAATCTTCCAGGAAGACAGTGACTCTTGTCTCCTGGTTTCTGTGGAAGACTATGATCACAAGCACCTCCTCCAACTTGCAAAACTACCTCATATAAAGATATGAGCAATATATTTTCCTTTGATAAAGCCAGTTGGCAATTTCAAGAACCACCCCAGTTACCAAAGAAATTTAAAATGAGCTGTGGATGACAGGGGGTTTGGTCCAGTTACCCCACCTGAGATTCAGTTCTTGTTTATCTGGAGAACACGTGTGTTGTGGATTGTGCCTACTTTGTCCTATAAAAGGGTAGAGATATCTATCTATGAGATGTTTTACCAGATCACCTGTGATGCACAACACATTCCGGTTTAATGTTTATTTGGTAACAATATTGTTTTCTTTCTCTTCTACCTTTATGAGAAGTTTTCTAGACTATATTTTTTTAAAATTTTACTTATATTTCTCCAGTGCACGTGATGTCTTTATTTAGCATGCCTCCTCTTGTCAGACCCTAAGGGGAGGGCAGCACTTTCTCTGTTTTATTTTGTGTCTCCAGTATCCAGAATTCTGCCCAGCATATAGAGATATTAAATAATTATAGAGATACAAAATAGTTATTGTGAGTCAATAAATGTATGAATTAATCAATCAGTGAATCGAATTTTATCACCTGAGAGTTTGTCACCAGATATTTCTTCTGTAAGATGTCATTCCAACTTCTGGTGGCTCCAAAGCTCTAGATCCATATTGTAAACTACTGTCCAAGGCACATAAAGACCCAGACTTCTTTAATATGAGCATGCCCAGTAATGAGACCTCCAAATACTAAAAAAATCTCTTAAGTCTCATTCAGGACGGTAAAGGTGTAGGTGTAAAACAGAAATTCCCTTAGTTCTCTCACCTATCCAGTGCCCTTTCCATGGTTAGGGGAACAGATCATTAAGCCCTGATGTCAGAACATCTTATATTCTGGTGTCACAATTGCAGTTCATTTGGAGATTTAGCCACAGTGTTCTTCTGCAAGTCGTAAGACTTTCTCTGGCTTATACAAATCATTGCTTCTGCTGCTGCTGCTAAGTGGCTTCAGTCGTGTCCGACTCTGTGCGACCCCATAGACAGCTGCCCATCAGGCTCCCCCGTCCCTGGGATTCTCCAGGCAAGAATACTGGAGTGGGTTGCCATTTCCTTCTCCAATGCATGAAAGTGAAAAGTGAAAGTGAAGTTGCTCAGTCGAGTCCGACTCTTAGCGACCCCATGGACTGCAGCCTACCAGGCTCCTCCAGCCATGAGATTTTCTAGGCAAGAGTACTGGAGTGGGTTGCCATTGCCTTCTCTGATACAAATTGTTAGGGACCTCAAATAGATGTCTTCTCTTTTCAGAAGAATAAAGTAAATAGTGTTCACTTGTGCAGTAAGAGACTCCAAGACTTTCACAGAGCTATGTTCAGGAGAACTGGAGACCTGAAATATACCAAGATCGCAGTTTGTCTGAAGGAGAAAGGATTTGTAACATCTGCTATCCACAGATTTCTGCATCCAGTGAGTGATATTGATCTAATTGAGAGAAAGTTGCAGAATTTAAATTAGACCTAATAACTACATTTTAGAGGATATTTTAGTGAGCAGTCCAGCACTGATAAAATAATACATGTGCATCCTTAATATTTTATCCTGCAGAATATTTTTTTTTCATATTTCATGCCAAGGGAAACAATAGATGATCTAAAAATAAGCTCCCAACGGATTCCCCATAAGCTCCACAGCTCTAAGAAGTATTTTTGTATTATTGCTTCTCTGGTGCAGATTTAAAAAGTAGGGAAAAAGAAGAAAAATGTGATCATTTTAATATATTGATGACAACTTTATTTTCAGGATATTCTTCTGAAAATGGAAATATGTGAAGCCTTCAGTGAGCCTTCAGGCAGTTCTTTTCTCCTGCTGTTTCAAAGCTATTTATGCCACAAACACTAAAGGACTTCCTGACATCCCCCTTCCAGTAATCCACATTCAAATTTGATTATACCTCAGATGCCTCAGACCTAAATTCCACTTGGGCAAACATTTGAAAGCCCTATTGAAGCCACACAGTGTCGTTTGCATAGTTATATCTGCACAACCAAAGCATCTCTCTATTTCAGAAATAAATGGAAGAATTGTGATAAAGGACTCCACGTGTTACAAAAACTTCACTCTGCTATGTTTGTTGTTGTGAACACTTCAGTTCAGTTCAGTTCAGTTCAGTCGCTCAGTCATGTCCAACTCTGCGANTATATCTGCACAACCAAAGCATCTCTCTATTTCAGAAATAAATGGAAGAATTGTGATAAAGGACTCCACGTGTTACAAAAACTTCACTCTGCTATGTTTGTTGTTGTGAACACTTCAGTTCAGTTCAGTTCAGTTCAGTCGCTCAGTCATGTCCAACTCTGCGACGCCATGAACTGTAGCACGCAGGGCCTCCCTGTCCACCACCAACTCCCAGAGTTCGCCCAAACTCAGGTCCATCGAGCCAGTGATACCATCCAGCCATTTCATCCTCTGTTGTCCCCTTCTCCTCCTGCCCCCAATCCCTCCCAGGATCAGAATCTTTTCCAATGAGTCAGCTCTTTGCATGAGGTGGCTAAAGTATTGGAGTTTTAGCTTAAGCATCAGTCCTTCCAAAGAACACCCAGGACTGATCTCCCTAGAATGGACTGGTTGGATCTCCTTGCAGTCCAAGGGACTCTCAAGAGTTTTCTCCAACACCACAGTTCAAAAGCATCAGTTCTTTGGAGCTCAGCNAAAGTGTTACTAAAAAAGCAACACAAAACTCAAAAAAAAATCATAAATATTTTCTATCTTTGGCTGTCATAAGGTACCACCTCCTTCACCCTCACGATTTCTTTGTATTTTCTTTTAAGTACAAAACACAAGAAGCCTGAAAGTAATAGATGAAAAACCAGTATACCTGCACAAAATAAACTTAGGAAGTAATGATAACTATTTTAGTATCAGACAAAGTTGTTTGAATGTTTTAAAGTATAAGGAAAAGTAGAGATTTTTCTTACTAACGAAATGGTCAACTTTATAAGGAGAAATAGATTAATTTGTAAATCTCTTAAGCATTATATGAACTAATTTGACAAAGTTTGTAATTGGCAAATTCCTTGAAAAATATATCAAGTGAAGGAAAAATAGAAAACTATTAAATATCCTATACCTATGACATAAATCTACAATAAAATCATTCTTACAAAGAAAACGTCTGAAGAGCTTCACTGTTCAAATTTTCCAAATATTTGAAAAAGATACAGATAATATGAATAGTCCAAATATAAATAAGCAAAAAATAGCATTTCTGAACTGATTTTATGAGTCCAGCATAATTAATACCAACATCTAGAAAGGGCATTAGAAGAACAACAGAAAGCAAGGCAGTTATCGCTCAGAAATATAGATGCAAAAGTAAATTGAAATCATCAATATATAAAAACAACTATTATGACAAAGAAGTTTATTTTAGAAATGGCTGATATGTTTAGAAGTTCAGGCAGATTCTTTACCACTGGATCCCTGGGGAAGCCCCAATAGACATGTGGGTATTTGTTTTATCACTTGCTTTATTCCAGTGTCTCATTCAACTTCTTTCTCTTTTAAAGGAGGAAAGGTGGAGGGAGCAGGTTGACAGGAGTCAAGCCAAATGATCAATAAGACATTTAAAAAACAGAGAATGGATAATAAATAATATTTTAAGAGTCAATGCTGGGACAGAATTGACAGTTTTCAAAATTTGAATTCCTCATTAGCTATTAAAAACTCACAGAACTCAACTCCTAAATTTGAGAAAATCCTTTTTAAGAAATGCATCAGCAGAACTCAATCTGAGTCAGATATTCTTCTCATCCCATATCCAGATTCTGAAACTAGAGGCATCTTTGTAGTAGAAAGACCCTCTCATGATCTGACTCAGTTCGGTTCAGTCCAGTCTCTCAGTCGTGTCCAAAAATCTTTCCAACACCATGGACTGAAGCATGCCAGGCTTCCCCGTTCAACATCAGCTCCCAGAGCTTGCTCAAACTCATGTCCATCGAGTCGGTGATGCCATCCAGCCATATCATCCTCTGTTGCTCCCTTCTCCTCCTGCATTCAATCTTTCCCAGCATCAGGGTCTTTTCTGGTGAGTCAGTTCTTCACATCAGGTGGCCAAAGTATTGGAGTTTCAGCTTCAGCATCAGTCCTTCCAATGAATATTCAGGGTTGATTTCCTTTAGGATGGACTGGTTGGATCTCCTTGCAGTCCAAGGGACTCTCTAGAGTCTTCTCCAATACCACAGTTCAAAAGCATCAATTCTTTGGTGCTCAGCTTTCTTTATAATCCAACTCTCACATCCATACATGACTACTGGAAAAACCATAGCTTTGACTAGAGGGACCTTTGTCAGCAAAGAAATCTCTCTGCTTTTTAGTATGCTGCCTAGTTTGGTCATAACTTTCCTTCCAAGGAGCAAGTGCCTTTTAATTTCATGGCTGCAGTCACCATCTGCAGTGATTTTGGAGCCCAAGCAAATAAAGTCTCTCACTGTTTCCATTGTTTCCCCATCTATTTGCCATTAAGTGATGGGACTGGATGCCATGATCTTAGTTTTTTTAATGTTGAGTTTTAAGCCAACTTTTTCACTTTCCTCTTTCACTTTCATCAAGAGGCTCTTTAGTTCCTCTTCACTTTCTGCCATAAGGGTGGTGTCATCTGCATATCTGAGGTTATTGATATTTCTCCCAGCAATCTTGATTCCAGCTTGTGCTTCATCCATGATCTGACTAGCCAATGATACTCCTCTGGTTGCTACGGACTTCCTTTCCTCAGCTTGACTTTCCTTTGTATCATATGTATTATGTTATTTTGCTGGCAGTTTTTGAATGTCATAAAAGAAGAGCTGCCAAGATGAAGCTAAAGATACATTTCCTCTCTCTTTTCTAGCTATACCCTCTGCCTCTTTCTATGTTGTCTTGTGATAATTCAATATATAAAAAGTACAAAGCTATACAGTGGTTTTTCAACTAAAATATTTTTTTCTCTCAAAAACTAAGCATATGTCTTAAAATATATATTTCTAGGTTTGGTTCTTCACTTGTTATTGAAATATAAAATCAGTATCTACTGTGGCAAGTGTCTTAAGTATTTAAAATTGCCTCTGATTAAATTTTGTGTATATTAAAACAAGATAGAATGTTTAAAAGATTCTAGTAATCAGTGACCATTTAATGTATTGTTATTATCAAAATAACAAATGAGTTTACCTGGACAAATGGTCAACTATAGAGAATTTGTTATATAATTATTTTATGTAAAGATAAAGGACAGATTAAACTGTTTTATAGTGTAAAAATAAAAATAGTGATTATTTCTGTGTAGAGTAGGGAGCACTGCCATGAAAGATTCACTAAGAAACTTTGTATATATGGATTGTGTTTTTGATTACACAGGTATATACTTGTGTCAAAAACTCATCAGCTATGCACTTTACTGCATATATATTTACCTCAGTAAAATTAAGTTAATATAAAATGCCAAATACACTAGTCCCATTCATAAACTTTGATTTCAGAAACAGTTTGAATTGTTGTTAAATTGCACCTATTTACATATAAGATGGATAATTACTATCAAGCTGACTCTTCTCCAGAAATAGAATGCTTATTTAATATTTGAAAGTCAATTTAATTCACTAAATTAAATGATAAAGGGGATGGCTATTTTAATAAACTAAGAAAGCTACTTAATCAAGTTAAGGGCCATTTGGAATACAGGTCTTTAGCAAATCAAGTAGAAGGGAAATTGGTTAACCTGGTGAAAGGTACTATTACAAGATATCACAGTTAATTTTAAATGCTCAAAGCTAAGATAATGAACAGGATACAAGGTATCTACTGTTATTGCTTATTCTTAACATTCTACCATTCCTAGCCAGGGCAACAAAGCAAGAAAAATATATAATAACAATTGGTAAATAGAGAGGAAGAACAAATGTGCTGTCACCTCTCGTCTCTAAATCACATGGCTGGGGATTTGGAAGAAAACAAGAGTCTTTAGATAAGCCGTTAAGTTGATTGAATAGATTGCCACTTTAAATTATATTTCTATACACAAAAATCAGTCTCAGATTTTAAAGATGAAAGACTATAAATTAAGAATATAACAAAAGTATAAAATATATGTATATTTATAATTGCATAATTTGAGAGACATCAAAGATAAGTAAAGGAGGGAATATCATGTTCATTAATTAGAAACTCTGAGTTTGTAAGTATATCAGTTATTTTCAAATTGAGCAATATTTTCATAGTTCTTGATTCAAGTTCAAGTTTTTTATTTGAACATTAGCAGTCAGATTTTAAAATGTATGTAAAAGTAATAAAGTTCAAATTATCCAAAACAATCTTTATTGTTGTTCAGTCGCTTAGTTGTGTCCAGCNTTTGAGTTTGTAAGTATATCAGTTATTTTCAAATTGAGCAATATTTTCATAGTTCTTGATTCAAGTTCAAGCTTTTTTATTTGAACATTAGCAGTCAGATTTTAAAATGTATATAAAAGTAATAAAGTTCAAATTATCCAAAACAATCTTTATTGTTGTTCAGTCGCTTAGTTGTGTCCAGCGCTTTCTGACCCTGTGGATGGCAGCTTGCCAGCCTTCTCTGTCCTTCATCATTCCCAGAGCTTGCTCAAACTTATGTCCATTGAGTAGGTGATGCCATGTAACCATTTCGTCCTCTGTTGTCCCCTCCTCCTTCTGCCTTCAATCTTTATCAGTATCAGGGTGTTTTCTAATGAGTCAGCTCTTTATATCAGGTGGCCAAAATATTGACGCTTCAGCATCAGTCCTTCCAATGAATATTCAGGATTGATTTCCTTTAGGATTGTCTGGTTTAAAACAAGCTTAAATAAGAACAAATTTGTAGGAATTATTCTACCAGCAGTCAAGACTTTGTCTTTCCAATTTATTGTCTCTCAGCTCCAGATTCACCCATCTGTTTCCTGATTTTTTGATCCTACAGTTGGATCATGTAAATATTTATCCTTTGCCTGCTGGCTTAATATCAGACTTTGATGCTATTAACCTGAGGGGATGCTGTTAGGAGAGATCTGGAGAAAGTGTTTTGCTGTCTGGTAGTGGGATGATTTTGTGTTTTCTTTTTCCTGTATGCCAGCTGGTGAATTAGAGTGCAGGGGACTCATANATATTTATCCTTTGCCTGCTGGCTTAATATCAGACTTTGATGCTATTAACCTGAGGGGATGCTGTTAGGAGAGATCTGGAGAAAGTGTTTTGCTGTCTGGTAGTGGGATGATTTTGTGTTTTCTTTTTCCTGTATGCCAGCTGGTGAATTAGAGTGCAGGGGACTCATAGCTTAGCACTCAATGAAGCAGCCATCAAGGACCCATAGTAGTCAACTTGCGGTGTACAATTTTTTTTACCTGCTGTCTTCTTTTTTTTTTTTTTTCCACACTCCTTTATCCTAAAAGTTGTAGCTGCTTTCTACATTTGATACTTTTGAGACCCTTGGAATCCTGCTCACCCCGTTTATTTGTAGCAATTCTTCAGAATACATTTGTCTTGTTTCCTGAATGGATCTATATAAAACAAGTCATAAATATACAGTAATTAAGAATCTTACTAGCACAAATAGAAGCCAATAAATCCACTGATGAGCATAGAGAATCCTAAACTAGATACCTGTGTATTAAAGACACCAGTTTAAGCATAAGTGACATTTCAGAGCAGTGGAACATGCAGTCCTGAATAATTTGCTCTGAGGCTATTTGGAAACAAACGTTAAATTTGACCCCTAACTGAAAATGTTCTCAAAAATCAACTTCAGAAGAAATTGTTGATCAAAATGTGAAAGCAAATCAACACACCTTATAGAAGATAATATAGGGCAATATCCTTGAGAGCCCAGGAAAATATTTCTTAACCAGAACCCAAACTGCACATTCTAAAATCAAATATGAAAAGAAACAAATGAGTATAACTGTAAATCAAATTGATAACTAAACAACAGCAAGACAAAAATTTTTTTCAAGTCAATTTTCAACATAGCAATCTAATTATATATTCTGTTGGAATTTTGGGGTTTCCAAGGTGGTGCTAGTGGTAAAGAACCCACCTGCCAATGCAGAAGATGTAAGACATAAGGGTTTGACCCCTGGGTTGAGAAGACCATGGCAATGTACTCCAGTATTCTTGCCTGGAGAATCCCATGGACAGAGGAGCCTGGCAGGCTACAGTCCATAGGGTCACACAGGGTAGAACACAACTGAAGTGACTTTGCACACAAAAATGGGATTTTTATAAAACACAGACATGAATACAAATGGTCTTTAATAACAGAAGCAAAACACAAAAAAATCCACAGTTTTAATATTGTTCTAATATCAGTGCTAAATCATAACTAGAAATTTTCTTCCAGAAGAACATGTACTAATACTCTGGAATTTTCATGTAATATTGATTTCATCCATTCACATTTATTCAACAAATACCTAGTAAATGCAAATTAGATATTAGGATTTCAGCTACTCAAGTAGTAAGCAGATATCATGGGAAGGCAGTGTATCAAGTCTCTATTGCAACTGTAAATTATAGTGTCCCAATGTAAATTACAAAGTCTCAGCTGCAGATATTCATTCAGTTTATGAATTTATGGATTAGCAGTGATCAGCTAGACATGAATAAATGGCTCTGCTTCAAGGAGTGGGTCTGGCCGGACATTCTCTGAAGTTGGGACTCTTTATATATGGTCTGCATGTGCTTGCTCTGTGGTCTTGACTGGGGAGCACAAGCTATCCAGGTCTTCTTATGAAGCTATCAGAGTTGCAAGGGACATAAGCCCAATTGTACAGACATTTTTGCTACCTGTTAACATTTCACTGGCCACAACAAGTCACAAGGTTGGATTCAGAGTAAAGCTATGGGGAAACACACTCCATCTACTTCATGAGAAGGACATGAAAATTACATGAGAAAGGATATAGATAAGGGGATAAGGAATCGGGGCCACCTCGCCAATCTACTACAGGCAGTGTAGCCACATAATACTGCACACTATTGCTTAATTCCAGCATTAACCATAGTATGGCAATAGGACTTCAGTACCTGTAGAGCCAAAGAGATATACAAGTGTTTATAGGATTAAGGATTTGTTAGCCAGTGAGTCAGGGTACTTGTGTTTTTTTATTTTAAGATTTTGATGTAGTTTGACTAAATTTTATCTATCATATTAGAGCCCATGGATAAATTGTACTGTGTAGTACTTTTCATAGTTATGTTTAAAGCTGATGTAGAGAACAGACTTATACTTACCAGGGAGTAAGGGGTCAGTTCAGTTCAGTTCAGTTGCTCAGTCATGTCCGACTCTTTGTGACCCCATGAATCATAGCATGCCAGGCCTCCCTGTCCATCACCAACTCCCGGAGTTCACTTAGATTCATGTCTATCGAGTCAGTGATGCCATCCAGCCATCTCATCCTCTGTCGTCCCCTTCTCCTCCTTCCCCCAATCTCTTTCAGCATATAAGTCTTTTCCAATGAGTCAACTCCTCTCATGAGGTGGCCAAAGTACTTTATCATCATTCCTTCCAAAGAAATCCCAGGGTTGATCTCCTTCAGAATGGACTGGTTGGATCTCCTTGCAGTAATGGGTAAGGAGGGACAAATTGGAAGACTGGGATTGAGAAATACACACTACTATAAGGACCTACTGAATTGCACAAAGAATTCTACTCAATATTCTGTAATGACCTATTTGGGAAAAGAATCTAAGAAAGAGTAGATATGTGTATGTGCAAGGCTACGGTTTTTCCTGTGGTCATGTATGGATGTGAGAGTTGGACTGTAAAGAAGGCTGAGCACCGAAGAATTGATGCTTTTGAGCTGTGGTGTTGGAGAAGACTCTTGAGAGTCAGGGAGGCCTGGCATGCTGCGATTCATGAGGTCACAAAGAGTCAGACACGACTGATCGACTGAACTGAACTGAACTGATGACTGATTCACTTTGTTGTGCACCAGAAACTAAAGCACTGTAAACTGTACTCCAGTAAAAATTAAAGGAAAAAAACAATAAAAAATACTAATTCATGTTTGGCATTGGCAACTCAGATTCATCCACCATTTCCTTACCAGCTGTCTGTGATGAAGTGTTTTTAAACTGTCACCTGGTTTGAGTTTAAAAACATGCAGTAACCTAGTCATATCCTCAGTTGTGCTCATTAGCTCCTTTTAGATATAATTTCTGTTTCTCATCCTACCTATTTCTATCACTACTTACAAACTAATAGAAATAATAAATATTTACTAAAGTCATGAAATAATCAAAACAACCAAATTGCCATATGACATTAAAAGAATGCCAAGTATCTCAGTAGTCTTTCCCTAGAGCTTTTGAAATGAATTAAATATCCAATAGATCTTGGGATGCTTTTTTTTTTTTTCTTAATATAATCCTGCCTGAAGGCTGGAGAATGGATTAGATGAGGTCCATGGCTGGAGTGATTCATGATAATTCAGTGATGGATGAGAATTGACAGTTTACAACTTATTTTTTCAGTTGTCATTAAAAAAAAAAACTAGAAGTCAGTGTTTAGCATGGCTTCCAACCCAGTAAAAGCAGCAGGCAAAATAATAACAAAAACAGATGACAAATTCCCTGTGGAAATGCATTTGCTTGGCAGCCACTATAGGCAATGTCAGTGAACAGTCAAAGTGGGAATAGGAGCCTATAGAAGACAGTGCATGTGAGTGGGTTCCATCACCTTCTGTAATCTAATGTGTTTCTCTTCAATCATAAATTATATCATAAGTCAATCATAAGACAATAGCAAGCTAGTGTGATTTTTTTTAAAAAAAAGATCTTAAAATAGATTTTTTTAAAATTTTTACTTTGAAAAAAGCATAGTTAATTTCTCTTCCCTTTCCCCTAGGCTATGTTGATTTCATCTTTACCACATTCTGTTAAATGTCATTTATTGGCAATAAAGAACATGATATATTTTGTTAAATTGAAAACAAACTTGTCTTTAGGAATGAAAGAGATAGTTAGAATAGACAATTACTGCTCAGACAAGTTAAATACTGCTCAAATCATTGCTTTAAAAATGAGAATCTTAAACAAACAGCTTTCAGTTTGGTAGAGGGTCAGATGTCTTAATAGTCTTTCAGAAATAAAGTAAGCAGCTTAGGATCATATTAACACTTGTGACAATTAAATTTTCCTCTTTATAGCAATGACATTCAAAACTTAAGTGAATATGACTTCAGGCCAGTTACTCTGCTTCAGTTCCTTTTATAAAAATCACTAATAGTATCTATCTCAGACAACTGTTGTGAGCATTAAATCAGATAAAATTTAACCTCCCTGGCATAAAGTGTGTACTCAGTATTTATTTTTAAATGCTATTATTAATGCAATTATTATTGAATATATTATTATAAACTATAATAAACACCATGTTTATCTTTTAGAGTGTGAATTGTATTATCATAGTAAACAATTTTCACAGTGAATGAATCAGCAACTGGATCACTGCTGATTCTACAGAGCACCTCTAAATCAGAAGATACGATTAATGATTATGCCTTTTAAGGAAACTGTGCGTGTGCCACATGTCCTGACAATTTCGTTGAATCGATGGAACACACACACTGTTGCTATTTTATGTTTTCTTTTCTTTTTTTTTTTTTTGGACAATTTATTTTTAGTCTTGTTAATAATTTTTAGCATTTACCATTTGTAAATATATAAAGGAAACTATAGAGTTGGATAAGCTTCATAGTCACTGAAAAATATTCTTTGAAATGTGAATGACTGGGGAGATAGAGAAGTGAGAAGAAGCAATGTGTGGAAAATAAGCATGTGATTACGATCAGGAAAAGCAAAAAGGGGTGTAAGAAAGTAGTCAGTAGGAATTTGTCTAGTGCTCATGTATGTCTGTATTAGTTTCCTATTACTGCTGAAACACATTACTGCAATCTTATGGCGTAAAACAATGTGAATTTATTATCTTACAGTTCTTAGTGTTAAAAGTGAAATGGATTCTCAAGACCGTATTCCTTCCAGAAGCTCTAGGGCAGAATTTGTTTCCCTTGCCTTGCCCAGCCTCTAGGGGCTACTTACATTCCTTGGCTTCCTCCCTTTTCAAAGCTGGCTCCATAGCATCTTCTCTCCTCTCTGATATTTTCTCCTTTCCTTGCATCCCCTCTCTGTGATTCTCCTACATCCTTCTTATGAAGACTTTTGTGATCACATTGGACCTGCGCAGATAATCCAGGAAAATCTTCCCATATCAAGATCCTTAATTTAACCACACTTTACAAAGTCTCTTTTACAAGTAGGGGAACAACGTATTCACAAGTTCTGGGGTTTTGGATATGGACATCTTTTGGGGGGTATTTTTCATTTTTCATAGTGGTACATGTTTTTCGAGCAACTATGGAAAGCAAAAAAAAAAAAATTAAAGATAAAAACATCTAGGATACTGTATTTAATCAAGCTCTGACTTGATGGAGATTAAAAACTAAATGCAGCATGAAGGGAGATGTGGCAAACGTGAGCAGTAGAGATGAATGCTTTCCAGTGCAAAGGCATTCTGACCACAATCTGGAAAATAAATGTTGAATAAAGTTCAGTTTGTTTGTTTGTTTGTTTGTTTTCCTAAGAAAGAAAGGAAAGGGAAAGGAAAGAGGGAACTAAAGAAATGTTATAAATCTCTACAAAATTAGTAGCAGGACTAATTGAGGAAAACTATAGTAGTGGGGAATTTTTGAGAATTTTAGTGATGTTTTGAGAATTTGCTGTAGATAATCCCAGGGATGGGGGACCCTGGTGGGCTGCAGCCTATGGGGTCGCACAGAGTCGGACACGACTGAAGTGATTTAGCAGCAGCAGCAGCAGCAGTTTAGAGAAAATAGGCAACGTTAGAGAACTTGCTATGGCATATCTATTTGTATCACAAACCATTTTATTTTTCCCTACATATAATATAGTTTCAAGTATAAGAGTAACTTTCCTCTATAGAAAGATTTCCACTCCCAAAATGTACAATTTGAAGACCTGGATTGAATTAGTTAACACTTTAACTCCTTTGTGTCATAATAATCCCAGTGATACCCTCAAAGTGTCTATACACATAAGTATAGCTAGCCTCAACTATGATATGTTCAAAGAAATGTTGATAGCAAAAATGAAGCTTTATTAAGGACCCATTTTTGACATAATGGCTTATATTGCTAATCTAAAAATAAATATACAGTGTAAAGATGGCAGTACAATTCTTTATTCCTGAAATGGTTATTTTCAAGTGAATGATATTTACTAAGAGATTTTAAATAGTGAAGTTAATCCAGTTGCCATATGGAGGTAGGAGAGGGCCAAATGTGAGTCTCTTTAATGCTCTTTGTTAGAGTATTATGACAGAAGAGATGGCCTTGTTCATGAGAAAAATTATTTTCCAGCAAAATAGCTTAAACCCAGTGTCACTTAATTACCATCTGCATTAGAATAGATTAAACACAATCCAGGAAATTCAATAAATATAAGAACAAAATGTTGTACACTCAATTCAGTAGATTCCCAACATCTCTGAGAAACAGTGATCACACATAGTGATTTACTTTGTGTTTATTCTTTTCAAGAAAGTGCTTAAATTTAAGCTATTGAGCATATTCATTAATCAAAAAAATAGTTAAACATTTTTGTGTTTATATCACTATGTCCACACCATACCAAAAAAGACTAATATGAATCAATAAGTATTGGGTATACCTGTGTGTGTGTGTGTATATATGTGTGTGCTCAGTCATGTCCAACTTATAAAGTAGTAATATGTAAACATTATTATATATTACTAATTATTACTTAATATTATATTAATACATATATATCTATATATTAACATTATATATTATATGTTTATATATATATATATTATCCCAGATATTCAGTGTTCTTATTATGTTCAGCAAGTATGTCATTATCCTGCTCTATGAGAAAGATGAAGTCAGTAGAGGAAAAATAACTTGCTCAAAGGGGTATAAGTAATAAGTGATCTCAGGTAGTTTTTTGCCAAGAGCCATGCAATTAGCTAATTTTCTACATAAGCTGTTCAGAATAGTATACATTTACTTACACAGTGAAAAGGTTTTAGTACTGTTATTATCATTATTTTAATTATTGGATTGGCAAAAAAGTCCATTTGGATTTTGCCATAAAATCTGATAGTTTATATGAAGGGGTAAAAATTACCTCAGGTCAGTGCTGCCTTTACCAATGCTGTCTGGGTAGGGAGGCAATAGAGAATTTCCTAGTCAGACATTCAGTGTATTGTGTTATGTATCAGATTTCTGTTTTCTATTTCTGCTTTCCCTATCTTGGATTCTGTCAGGTCAGTTGTGGCATTTAAGCAATTTCAGGGTGTAGTGAACCATGGACTAAATTTCCATAAATATTCTAGATGGAGACAGGTAAAATAAAGATGTCTACAGACGCGAATGCATGTGAGCATGTTCATTTTAAAAGTTTCCCTCTCTAACTATTCTACCTTTGGGGTATAAACCACGTATTAGTTATCAAGCTATCACAGCATAGTATTTTCAGTTATAGCTTATCAGTATAATGCATAATGTAAAGTACAATGGTGGGAATATAAATGATAGTCCTGACATGTGGGCTCCTAATTTGTTTTTCCACATAAACAATATTTTCCCCGCATTCCCTCCAGTGGTGAAAGGAAATAGAATTCCCTATTCCAGTACTCTTAATAGAAGCTTCTCTGTCTCCAGACTTCTGAGATATATGTACTCAGATTATTGTACATAGTTGGATCATTCATGATGAGAAAGCATTTTCTAATAAAAGATTTTCTCAGCATGGGTTTATTCATACTCTGGATTTAAAAGAGTTATGTCAAGATGTAATATACACTTACGATAAATTTGTATTTGAAAATTGCATTATATTTATAACACATTTTTAGGTATCTTTAAGAAGGAGCCATCAATTTTAAAGCTTGAAACTGTTTCTTTAAATTTCAAGCATCCACTTGATATGCTGTGAATGATGCCTCATCTAATATATAAGCTTTTGTGTCACCATTAGCGTAGATTTAAAACACTTCTCACTCTCCCCCCAAACTTTGAATTTATTTACAAAGGTGTATCGCATTCTGTTGACTCGAGGAAGTGAATTAAAGTGTTTACTAATGCCATTAATGAAAATGAGGTTGTAATAAATGGAGATGCTTGTGACATGGATCATTGTGCTAATGATCAATATCCACAGGTTCGCACAAGTTACAGCTCTTACAAAAGAAAATTAGCTAATGCCGATTACAATTTATCAAGGTGCCATTGCTAGCTAGTGTGCTGTAAATGCATTAATAATAGCTTACAACAGGTTAGAATGTAAAAAGGTCCAAATAGCCAATTTTGCAAATGGGATGCTAATTTGGAATTTAAAGAAGTATGCAAATCACTGAGACATATGAAAGAGCAGTGTGAGGTGAATAGTTTACACATATTTTTTCTTTCCATTAGTCAACTGACACCAGTTTTTTCTCAGAATTATTTTGTCAGAGAAAGTCAAATTCTGGAAATTTGGAGGTTTATTCAAAGCTAAATACATACTGATAATTAGAAATCAGTTCAGGTCAGTCGCTCAGTTGTGTCCTACTCTTTGTGACCCTATGAATTGCAACATGCCAGGCCTCCCTGTCCATCACCAAAGATATCTCTTAAAAAAAAAAAAAAAAGAAATAAAAACAAAAACCTTATGTTAAAAAGTAATTATATTTTCTTATGGAATTCCTTAGAAATCAGGCTTGTTAAGCCATTGCTTTATGAGACAAAGCATAAGCATTTATGAAATCTTGAAATTTTATGAAATCCACTTAATTCATTCTAGTAAATAAACCTGCATACCACTCCTGCAAAGATAAACGATGTAAGTTCAATGAATGTTTATATACTCGTTTGAATATTCTTTGTCCCCTGCTTGTCTTCTTAGTGTTCCCATAGATTAAATCCTTAAAATGAGTCTATTTTCATCCTCAAGTGGTTTCTATTTTCTAGTTAGACTCTGACTTCCTATCAAATTCTTCCCATCAAGAGCAGTTTCAGAGAACGAATGACGCGTGCTGGGATTTTTGAACTGGGTTACTCACAATGTACAGAGAGCACAGGATGGCCGCCTCGATTGTGGAAAAAGGCATGGACACACGTCTCAGTCTCTCACAGGGCTTACGTCACTGATGCATTCTTACCATCCTTCAGTCTCTGCTGGATTATCCTGAGATGTCCTATAACAGGTTGACAAGGAAAGAGAGGTCAAACTTGGTTTACAATTGGTGCCCGTGGTTTTTTAGCATCAGACAGAAAAGCACGGCTGCAGTTGGATCCATTCAGAGTGTGGCTCTGAAGGAAGGACATTCTTCTACAGGGAAGGATTTCAGGCAGTGTACCTTATTTTGGAGGGAAGATAACCGGAGGTATAAACCTACACTGATTAACTGGCAGAGGTTTGGTGTGTGCATCAGGACTTGAGAAAAATATGACTGTTAGAAAACAGCTGAGAAGAGCTTATTTCAGCATCACTAAAATTTTCCCTGTTGGCTTTTCTTTGTAATCCATGGCTGATGATAGCAGAAGCCATGACATAACTAGGCTCACTAAAAGTAGCAAGAATCATAGAACTTGAAACCTATAGAGGCTGGGAGTCGGTGCTTACTTGATTGAAGCTTTGTGGACACAACTATTGGAGAGAAGGAAAGGATCAGAGTGCCAGTCAAGAGATCTGCATCACAGAGAATTACAGAGATGACTGATGGAACCTGGTAGTCAAGGGAAAAAGAGATGGTCAGCCAGCAAGAACACACCTCAGCTTGTTCTACAGAAAGATGTCAATGATGGAGGATTAGGAGCTTGAGGGAAGTCATCCCAAGAAACTGTCACCATCTCTTTTGCACTTCCCTTTTATGAGATAATTTTCACACTTGGAACCCACTGAAGGGTGAGGAAATCTCATCTCCAAAAAGGAAAAAAAAATCTGTAATACTGTAATAACTATAAATAATAATTCCATCAGTCCTTCCCCAAGGGTATCTGTGGCTGTTAACTTGAGTAAATACACACTGGAGAAAGAGAAATGTCCAGACATCTCAAAGGCCGTTAGACACAGGTGCAAGGTGATATCCAGAGAACCAAAGTGTCATCATGGCCACCTGTTAGAATGCAGGCATGTGATTCCAGCTAATAGATGAAATCCTAGCCCATGTTAAGCTTGTAGAGTGTTCATTTAAGTTTGCACACTCACTTGGTAGTATTTACCCAGGCTCAGAATGTGTAATTGGAATTGATATACTTGTTGCCTGGGGTAACCCTGTGTTGTGGGATACAGGGCTGGCTATGAGGATAGAAAACTGTGAAATGTCTGAAAATGTCCCCCTTCCCTACATAAGAAAATAAAAAAATAATATTGTAGGGGGAAGAATGGAGGATATTGTGCTATCTTTAAATCTCCAAAGGATGCAAAGATTATAGTCCCCATCATATCTCCAAATATATTGGTGTTTAAAACATCATTCCAGTACCTGTAAAATCAGATGGGTCTTAGAGAACCAAAGTAGGCTACTACATGCTCTATGAAACAGTAGCCCAGTAGCCCAGTTTTAGTATGTAGGAGAGTTTGACAATATTTTTTTCAAAATACTTGCAACTATCTTTAATAAGTTTTGCTGATAGACACATATATACATACACCTGCATGTATAAGTTTTCTTTGTTCACTCTACAATATTTTGTTTGCTAAGTCTTGCTAATTCACACATACATAATACACACACAAATATACATATGTATTTTCTTAGTTCACTTTGTATCGTGAAGAAAAGAGTATCCTCTGCTTAGATCAGTGTGCCTCAGGATACTTCAGGATGTATTCATCTTGCTAGATAGCTTTGCTTCCAAATTACAGCTCCCTTTTCATAGTCACAGATAATTTTTACTTGTCCTAATCTGTGTTGAATTCAGATATGCTAGTGATAATATGCTTTGCATAAATTTTGCCATTGGATGCAATTGAATAAACTTAGAAGAATTAATAAAATTGTAGTTGGAAATCAAATGAATTCAAGATGGCATAAGGAGTAAAGTTGTGACACAATAACAAGATTGGTGGGAGAAATATCAGTCACCTCAGATATGCAGATGACACCACCCTTATGGCAGAAAGCCATGAGGAGCTAAACAGCCTCTTGATGAAAGTGAAAGAGGAGAGTGAAAAACCTGGCTTAACCATCAACATTCAAACAATGAAGATCATGGTACCAGGTCTCATCACTTCATGGCAAATGGATGGGGAAACAATAGAAACAGTGACAGACTTTATTTTCTTGGGCTCCAAAATCATTGCAGATGGTGACAGCAGCCATGAAATTAAAAGATGCTAGCTCCTTGGAAGAAAAGTTATGACCAATCTAGACAGCATATTGAAAAGCAGAGATACTATTTTGCCAACAAAGGTCTGTCTAGTCAAAGTTATGTTTTTTCCAGTATTCATGTATGGATGGGAAAGTTGGACCATAAAGAAAGCTGAGTGCTGAAGAACTGATGCTTTTAACTGTGGTATTGGAGAAGACACTTGAGAGTCCCTTGGACTGCAGGATCAAACCCACCAGTCAATCTTAAAGGAAATCAGTCCTAAATATTCATTGGAAGGACTGATGCTGAAGCTTAAGCTCCAGTACTTTGGTCACCTGGTGGTAAGAACTGACTCATTAGAAAAGACCCTGATGCTGGGAAAGATTGAAGGCAGGAGGAGATGGGGATGACAGAGGATGAAATGGTTTGATGGCATCACCGAGTAGATGGACATGAGTTTGAGCAAGTTTTGGGAATTTGTGAAGGACAGGGAAACTTGGCATGCTGCAGTCCAGGGAGTCGCAAAGAGTTGGACATGACTGAGCAACTGAACTGAACTGAAACAAGGATCACTTTANGATGAAATGGTTTGATGGCATCACCGAGTAGATGGACATGAGTTTGAGCAAGTTTTGGGAATTTGTGAAGGACAGGGAAACTTGGCATGCTGCAGTCCAGGGGGTCGCAAAGAGTTGGACATGACTGAGCAACTGAACTGAACTGAAACAAGGATCACTTTAAGTGAGGGATTAATATAATAAGAATCATATTTCATTTTCAAATGGCAGCTTGGCAACTGAGAGCTTTCAGAGAAATCTAGCTTAAAAGGAATCAATTTAGATGGATTCAAGATGAGTTGCACAGGTATGCATTCTCAGGGCAAAAAGAAAACCTCAAATCAGAACACACAATTGAAGAATACTAAATTATACAGTTAAGTTTATCAGAAATAAAACTGAGCATAAGTATTTGCCATCAGCTTATATTTTCATTGTGAGTTATTTTTATTCTATCTGTGCTACCAGTAAAAATGTTGGAATAGGGAGGTAGGTTCGAGGGTCTGGACATATGTATACCTATGGCTGATTCATGTTAATGAATAGCAGAAACAAACACAATATTATAAAGCAATTATCTTACAATTAAAAATAAATTAAAAAGTTTGGACAAAGGTAAATTATCACTGGAACAGATGTCTTTTCTGTACAACTTCAGAAAAAAATTTTTCATTACACAGTGTGTATGCAGCTGTAAAGACATCAACCTTTTCCTCCACAACTGAGTTTTCACTGCTTTATACTGACCACTCTTTCATGAAAAGTGAAGAATTCATGACTTACTTTAGTGGGGGAACTTGATAAAAATTTGTAGTAGCCTATCCATGTCTTTTCAGTGCTAGTATAAAGGAACTTGGGAGGAACGGGGGTAGATTTGATCGATAGTAACTTAAAAAACTTGTCTGATCCTTTCCTAAAAATTAAAAAGTATAAAATTGGACAGAATGGTTGAAAACAACCATAATATGTTCCCTGAAAAACGATGAAACAAACAAACTGAGAGGCATACATTTATAAAAACTGCCAACAGTTTCAGTAAGAGTAGCAAAGTCTATGACATTCTTTCCTGGTACTGGTCTAATCAAGTCCACCCAACTTTTGGCAGCAAGCATGGTAGTGTTACCTGGGTGGACTCTGGCCATGAGAATAAGTCTTGCTGCGAGAAGGGGTGGGTTCCCTTTGGACGAATATAATTGAAAACTCACATGGGTGACATTATTAGTAAGATTTACTAACTCATAGGAAATGAGATGAAGTTTATACATTTGTCAGCCAGAAGTCACAGTCACAGTTGGGGCAAGCTACAGACCTGCCAGAAATGTAGTGGGCAGAGCTTAGAATGATAGGTCCACACATAAGTCACCCAAACCTGTCTGACTGATAGAAACCTACTCAGATGCAAAGGGAGAACTGAGAAAGCCTGGTGTCCAGTTGAAGCCACGGAAGACCAAAAAATGGCTGGAGTTTAACTGAGATTCCCCATAGACATATACACACAGGACTTGAGTTTTTTGAGAATAGTGTGTGCATGCCCAAATCAGTAGCTGACAACTAAAATATGAAGTAGGATAAATAATGCAAAATGAATGGCCAATGTTAAGGGGAAAACAGCAACAAAAACTGATCTTCAGTTCAGTTCAGTCGCTCAGTCATGTCCGACTCTGTGGCCCCATGAATAGCAGCACACCGGGCCTCCCTGTCCATCACCAACTCCCGGAGTTCACTCAGACTCANTTCCAGCTTGTGCTTCTTCCAGCCCAGCGTTTCTCATGATGTACTCTGCATAGAAGTTAAATAACCAGGGTGACAATATACTGCTTTGACGTACTCCTTTTCCTATTTGGAACCAGTCTATTGTTCCATGTCCAGTTCTAACTGTTGCTTCCTGACCTGCATATAAGTTAGCTGAATATTGGACTGAGCAGAAATGGCATCAAACCAATTGTTAGAAATATGCTTAAAATATTGAATAACACAATGCTTCAAATTATATTTGTAATGACTTAATAAATAGGAAATCTCAAAGGAGAAGTAAAAATAAAAAATGGATATCCTATAGTTGAATAGTATAATTCTAGATTTGAAAAATTTGGTAGATTATTTCAATGGTGGATGCATAGCATAAAAATTGTAATGAAGGAAGATAGAGCAGTAGAAATTCTTCAGCCTGAAGAATAAAGAGTAAAACAATTAAAGAAAAAGAGACACAAGTGGGCAGAAACACTAGCTTTTTTATTTTTTATTTTTTTTAGCTTAGAATAAATCTGAGCGTCATTCCTCACATTCCCCCAGGGTTTGGAAGAGGAACTGGGCCCCTTCATAATACTATTTATTGGCTGCTTTACCTTCCCTAATTCACTTCTTCAATCACTTAGTGGGGGTTTCCCAATCACCTACTGGTGTACAACTAATTGTCCTCAAATACTTTGTAAGCTTTTAGAAGATTTCAAACCTACCTAACAGTATATAAAACAGCCTACAATGATTTGAATTATTTGCCTACTTATTTATTGTCTGCATTTTTCTACTGGAAAATAAGCCACATGATGGAAAATATCTTGTTTCTCCGAATTCATGCTTTCTCCCAAGCCATCATAGTAAATGCTTCACTGAATTCTTGTTGAATCAGTAAGTGGACATATAGTAAATATCCACTTTTATTTTTATTGTGCTTTCTATGATTATTGTATGTCCTCTAGTCTTTTTTTGTTTTGTTATGTTTTGTTTTGTTGTTAAAATGAGGAAAGACACAGCTTATATTGAACTGAAAGATGCCCTGTGTTAAAACATGAACCACTCACTGGCCTTTGCCTCCGTTAGCTTTTCAAGGTTCCTTTCAGTTTCTCACACCAAATCTTTTATTACAGAGTTAGAAGGTTCTCTTACAGAGTAATCCCTAGTAAAGATTTTCCAACCCCAGTTTAGAAATCACAGCTTGGTGAGCTACAAAGGAAATTGTTTTCCTCTGAAGGCTATATAGCATTGGTGAAAAATACCACTTTATCTCATTAAAGGCTGATCATCTCTACACAATAAAAGCTGTGCATCTAAAATTCATGGTCTGTTTTGTAAATGGCAGAAATATAGGGATGAAGAACAGAATATCATTTGCTGGCTGACAGTGGGCTCAGGGGTGACTCCAAAGGAACAATTTAGGGGGCTTTTTTTGTCTTCATTCAATAATAAGATTTTATGCACTTGTGAGAATGCATACAACTATATATCAAAATAAGTTAATTTTACTGTGTTTGCATTAAAATATTATGGTTTATAATATTTTATCACTCAATGTTGAAGTCTTCAAATGCATTTGAAACAAAAATTAAAAATTGGAAATTTTTGACTAAGGTCAACTTAATGAAATTTATCAGATTTAGAAAATAGCCAAAAACCTTTTTACATAGTAAAAGGCATTTTGAATACCTTCTGTATTTAGTGCCATCATCAATATGAGTATTTTTAACTGGACTGAATATATTCTCCCTTAAGTTATTTTGGTCCTTTGCCTCTCACCATACCTGTAAACTTAGTGAAGGTTACAGGGTCACAACAGTTAAACAGTTCTAACAACTGTAGAGTATTCTGCTTTTTCTCAGCTTTAGTTCCCTTCTAAGAATCACTGTTTCTCCTAATTTTATCCCAGGAGATTAGAAGATTAAAATTGGAAACCTGAGTGATTTATGCGTGTCTCTTTGTCTCTGTCTCTCTTATCTTTCTCTGCCTCTGTTTCTGTCTTTCATTTTCCTCAGACTTATAAAGACAGAAACAATCACACGGGGGCCTCCCAGGTGGCACCAGTAGGAAAGAATCCATTGGCCAAAGCAGGAGACACAATAGACGCGGGTTTGATCCCTGGGTTGAGAAAATCCCTGGAGTAAGAACTGGCAACCCACTCTAGTATTCCTGCCTGCAAAATTCCATGGACAGAGGCTCCTGGCAGGCTAAAGTCCATGGGGTTGCAAAGAGTCAGACACGACTGAGTGCACGTGAGCAAACACATGCACACACAAAACACAATCATAAAATTCTTAAGGTATCATTTCAAGCAAAACTCAGAGAAAGTCACTTTAAACACCCTCACCCCCCCAAAAACAACACTATTAAGCTAAGATCTGCTTATAAATACCTTATAGTTTTTATTTTTTTTAAGTTTTTGTTGTCTATTTCGTTTACTTGTAATTGGACAATTGCTTCATACTGTTGTGTTAGTTTCTGCTGTACAACAACATGCTGCTACTACTAAGTCGCCTCAGTTGTGTCCGACTCTGTGTGACCCCATAGACGGCAGCCCACCAGGCTCCTCTGTCCCTAGGATTCTCCAGGCAAGAATACATGAATCAGCTATAAATATACATATATTCCCTCACTCTGAGCCTCCCTCCCACTCCCACCTTCTAGTTTTTAAATGGAATTATAGTAGATCCCAAAGGGACATGTTGGTGTTTAGCTGTTAAAACCTGTAAGGATTACAGTTTCAGTTATACTGTCATCCATGGAANCTGGCCAAAGCAGGAGACACAATAGACGCGGGTTTGATCCCTGGGTTGAGAAAATCCCTGGAGTAAGAACTGGCAACCCACTCTAGTATTCCTGCCTGCAAAATTCCATGGACAGAGGCTCCTGGCAGGCTAAAGTCCATGGGGTTGCAAAGAGTCAGACACGACTGAGTGCACGTGAGCAAACACATGCACACACAAAACACAATCATAAAATTCTTAAGGTATCATTTCAAGCAAAACTCAGAGAAAGTCACTTTAAACACCCTCACCCCCCCAAAAACAACACTATTAAGCTAAGATCTGCTTATAAATACCTTATAGTTTTTATTTTTTTTAAGTTTTTGTTGTCTATTTCGTTTACTTGTAATTGGACAATTGCTTCATACTGTTGTGTTAGTTTCTGCTGTACAACAACATGCTGCTACTACTAAGTCGCCTCAGTTGTGTCCGACTCTGTGTGACCCCATAGACGGCAGCCCACCAGGCTCCTCTGTCCCTAGGATTCTCCAGGCAAGAATACATGAATCAGCTATAAATATACATATATTCCCTCACTCTGAGCCTCCCTCCCACTCCCACCTTCTAGTTTTTAAATGGAATTATAGTAGATCCCAAAGGGACATGTTGGTGTTTAGCTGTTAAAACCTGTAAGGATTACAGTTTCAGTTATACTGTCATCCATGGAATTATTTCTAATAAGGGAGATCATGAAAGCATAAACCTTTAGATCTGAACCTTTTCTACCTTTGTATTTCAATGATAATCTTTTTTTTTTTTTTTTTGTAGTTACAGGATTTCCATAAAACTCGGAGAAGGCAATGGCAACCCACTCCAGTACTCTTACCTGGAAAATCCCATGGACGGAGGAGCCTGGTGGGCTGCAGTCCTTGAGGTCGCTAAGAGTCGGACACGACTGAGCGACTTCACTTTCACTTTCATGCATTGGAGAAGAAAATGGCAACCCACTCCAGTGTTCTTGCCTGGAGAATCCCAGGGATGGGGGAGCCTGGTGGGCTACTGTCTATGGGGTCGCACAGAGTCAGACACGACTGAAGCTACTTAGCAGCAGCAGCAGCAGTGTTCTCTAACAACAGATGTAAATTACTTGGGACAAAAACTGCTGAAAAATGTTTCAAAGATGCAGTATACCCAGCTTTACTTAGACCCTTTCCTGATAAAAGTTTTTCAATTATTTCTAAATTAATCAATGGTGATTCCATTACCTAATGCTGTGTAAAAAACTGTCTCACAATTTAGTGATTCACATCAATATTATGATTTCTCATGACTACATGACTTGGGCTGGACAGAGTTTTGCTGGTTTCACCTGATTGTACTCATGCGCCTGTGTCCAGAATGACGAATCACTGGAATAAATGGTCCCTCACAATTTTGACATTGGTGTCGAGTATCCTCTGAGACACCTTCAGTTCCCCATGAAGGCTTCCATCCTTAAATAGCAGTCTCCGGTCACCATTCAAAGAAGGTAGAAAGAAAAGCCATAATACCTCCTGAAGATTAAGCTTTGCACTTTGCACAGGGTTTGTTGTTGTTATTGTTGTTGTTTCCTGTAACACTCTGGTCAAGGAAGTCATAAGTCCATTGTAGTAAAACAAGTTGGACCGGTTGACTCCCCTGCTTGAAGGAAGTTGCTACACAGTATAATTTGGCCATGCTTTCAAGCAGATGATACCTTGTTAATATGAACTCAGAGCCTCAGAGTGTCACCCGTTCTAATTATATGAAGGATAATCTTTTTATATCTTCTGAGTCATTGTTATTGGTTACCTACTCATGTGTATTCTCAGAATTTTGTTTGATCATGCTATGCGTCTACATAACACATTTGATTAAATCATCACAAGTATCTCAGGCATTAATACTTTTAAATACATTATTGCATACTCTCTCTGGCTCACACTGCTACTACTCTTTACTGTTTCACTTAAATGTTATTTGGTGTCAGACTTTTGGCATGAAAAATATACTAATGGCCCTGGGAGACAATATTATATTATCTCTATTTGACAGTTGAAGAAACTGAGGATTGGAGATGTTAAGGAGCATTTCATATTGGCATACACAGGATTCTTTCTGTCCTCCAAGTCTGTACTTCACAAAAAAGAAGATAATATACTGCCACACCATAAGTAAGAATATTGTTCTCACAAACTGATCTATGGTTAGTTTCCAGTTTCATAGCCAAAACCACTGTAACTATAAGCCTAGAAAACTATCTTTTACATAATAGGTTCTGGGACCAGGATCTGGCTAATTCCTTGAGACCACTGGTTTTTCCAGTAGGATGGCTAAGAGGAGTACACCTTGTGAGTAGTCTCTAAAAACCAAGCCAAGCAGAGGCAGAGTCGAAAGACTCCAACCTAGAAGTCATAGAGTGGAGGCTTTCCGGGCAGGGCTGAAACCAGAGAACCCAGGGGAAACCAAAGCAAGAGCCAAAGGCTCATGAAGATGGGAATAAATGAAAAAAGTATGAAGAAGATCTAGGTATTAAGATAGTTTATGGAAATGCTAAAAGAAAAAAAAAACAGATATTTAAACTAGAGATTGAGTCACAGCATGAAGCAAAATGCACTAGTGTTTTCTGAAGAAATTTAAATATCTTTGTACATGAAGCTGAAATTAAAAGATGCTTGGCACCTTGGAAGAAAAGCTATGAGCAACCTAGACAACATATTAAAAAGCAGAGACATTACTTTGCTGACAAAGTTCCATCTAGTCAAAGCTATGGTTTTTCNCTAGTGTTTTCTGAAGAAATTTAAATATCTTTGTACATGAAGCTGAAATTAAAAGATGCTTGGCACCTTGGAAGAAAAGCTATGAGCAACCTAGACAACATATTAAAAAGCAGAGACATTACTTTGCTGACAAAGTTCCATCTAGTCAAAGCTATGGTTTTTCTAGTAGTCATCTATGGATGTGAGAGTTGAACTATAAAGAAAGCTGAGTGCCTAAGGATTGATGCTTTTGAACTGTGGTGTTGGAGAAAACTCTTGAGAATCCCTTGGACTGTAAGGAGATCCAACCAGTGAATCCTAAAGGAAATCAGTCCTGAATAGTCATTGGAAGGACTGATACTGAAGCTGAAACTCCAATGCATTGGCCACCTGATGCAAAGAACTAACTCTTTGGAAAAGACTCTGATGCTGGGAAAGATTGAATGTAGAAAGAGGTGGGGACAACGGAGGATGAGATGGTTGGATCGCATCACTGACTTGATCAACATAGATCTGAGCAAGCTTTGGGAATTGGTGCTGGACAGGGAAGCCTGGTGTGCTCCAATTAATGGGGTCATAAAGAACTGGACAAGACTGAGCAACTGAACTGAACTGTATAAACATAAGGGATTTAATTTAGGTCATACCTGAATGGTCTAGTGGTTTTCCCTACTTTCTTCTATTTAAGTCTGAATTTGACAATAAGGAATTCATAATCTGAGTCACAGTCCTCTCCCAGTCTAGATTGTGCTGACTGTATTTTGGCTGCAAAGATTTCAGTATTAACCATCTGGTGATGTCCATGTATAGAGTCTTCTCTTGTGTTGTTGGAAGAGGGTGTTTGCTATGACCAGTGCGTTCTCTTGGCAGAACTCTGTTAACCTTTGATCTGCTTCATTTTGTACTTCAAGGCCAAATTTGCCTGTTACTCCAGGTATCTCTTGACTTCCTACTTTTACAGTCCAGTTCCCTGTGATAAAAAGTACATCTTTTGGGGGTGTTAGTTCTAGAATGTCTTATAGGTCTTCATAGAGCTGTTTAGCTTCTTCAGCATTACTGGTCAGGGCATAAATTTGGTTTACTGTGATATTGAATGGTTGCCTTGGAAATGAACAGAGATCATTCTGTCATTTTTTAAATTGCATCCAGTACTGTATTTCAGACTGTTTTGCTGACTATGATGGCTACTCCATTTCTTCTAAGGGATTCTTGCCCACAGTAGTAGATATAATGGTCATCTGAGTTAAATTTACCCATTTCAGTCCATTTTAGTTCACTGATTCCTAAAATGTCAATGTTCACTCTTGCCATCTCTTATTTGACCACTTCCAATTTGCTTTGATTCGTGGACCTAACATTCCAGATTCCTATGCAGTATTGCTCTTTACAGAACTGGAGTTTACTTCCATCACCAGTCATCTGCACAACTGGCTTGGATTGTATTAAACTCTGGTAGTTTTTAGGGAAGGACAGCAATGGTCCCTCACTGCAAATCTTTTGAAACAGATTTCAGCAATAGTGGTTTTTACAGACCATGAGTCTAACGCAGTAATGGTGTTCCTTTACCCTACATTGGATCTGCAGACCGTCTCCTTTATGAGCTCTCAATAGAAAATAAATGATTCAGAAAAGACATTCCTACTACTAAAAATCAAATAAAAGACATATGGTGATAATAGGTGGCTCCATAGACTTGAAGTGAGCCATGTGTAGAGTAGCTATTGGTTTCCATGATTTGGTTGCAGGAATCTTGTGCAGGTGGCTTAGGCGCCATATGCATTATGTTAAATTCCCAGACTCGGCCAAAAGAGCGATAGTAGGAGTGCACATATTTCAGCGCCCACATCTTTGGACAGGGAAGAAAGCGCATGGCTATTTTCTCATTTTAGTCAGATGTTTGCAATTTCAGAAGCATAGTACTCAAGCCTATATACGCTTCTCAAACATATAAAGTAGCAAAAACCAAAACTGAAAGACAACTTCAGGAAGAAAATCCTGAGAAAAATGTGAGAATGAATATCTGCTGCTTTGCTCACGATCTGGTCCTCGGCAGTGTTTCCATGAGATAGGAGATGGCAGCCTGCAGTGCTTGACATGGTCTGAAGCATCAAGAAGGAATTGATTGCATTGTGTGCCTCAGGAAGGTTTTGAGGCCTCTCACTTCACTGAGCAAAGGTCAACTTGTTTCCGTGTGCTCTGGATGATTTCAGAATGAGACTTCACATCGTAAGACATTCTCAGGTGTTCTTTGAATTCACCTCCTACTACCGGTGCTGGTACTTCTTCCTTATTGGTTCTCCAAGAACAAGCTGTGACCCACTTCATGTGGGTCAAGAATTAGAAACCTATCTCTAATAGATTGTGATAGTTTGTGACATATAAGATGCATATGCCTTAAAGAAAGGAACTGTTATAATGGGTCAATAATAAAATCTGTCTACATGAGTAATTCATTCACAAATGTATCAAAAAGTGATATTCTGTGAGACCCACATGCAACAATAACCTATTGTAGGTTAATTTTTTTAGCTTCCCTAATAAACAGCAGACCAAGAACAAAAACAAAACTACAATATGAACCAAAAAATCTAAGATTTAAGAGTTTTATTTGGTGCATACATTCTCCAGTTTGTAAGAGCATTTACCCCTGTAATATCTACAGCTCTAAACTAAGCTTATAGGAATAATTTGAAAACAATATTGAAACATTTTTTAATGTCTTTGAATGTAAAAAAAATTTGACTGAATATTGAAAATATTGAAACATCTGTAAATACATTGTTTCATCTGATTTCTGAGTTTTTCTGAGAGGAGGGTATAAGAAAACAATGATTCTTTTAATTTATCTTCTACTTCTAGTATTCTATTTTCTATTCAGGTTTATATTTAGGAGGAATTTTAAAATATTTTACTTCAGTTCTCATTCTGCTTTTCCATTTTTCTCATTGAAACCACACTGTCTTCACAACATTTATACAACTTTTTTAGCCTCAAGTCTTCTCCATGAAACAAGAACCATTTTACTCTTTCATTTTAGAAAGCATTGTACCTCCTTTTCCTACTGTAGAAATGGAATAATAATAACATTTATCTTGCAAGATTAAATTAAATTTTAAAAAGTTACCTTGCATTACATAGTTAGGAAAGTGTCATATAATTTCAATCAAAAATTGTTAGTTATCATAATTATCATTATCAGAATTTACTGAGTAACAGTAGTACCTAGTCAGTAAGAGAGACTGTCTTTTCTCACTTTGAATGCTGTGACAACCTGGTTGTTAATTCTATAAAAACTGCTAACTCTTGCCTGTCCTCCTAACTTACATTTATCAGCACCTAAGTCAGAAATTCTGGGAGAGGGCCATTAGTTACACTTCTGTCAGTGGTGTGTGATCCCCCATTTCTCTGCTACATCCAAGTGAATCTAAAATGCAGCACCATCCTGATGGAATCTAAACTGAGAAAATGTGTCCACATTGTCAGCCTCACAAAAGACACAGACAAAAA
Source organism: Neotragus moschatus (assembly GCA_006410615.1). Taxonomy (NCBI): domain Eukaryota; kingdom Metazoa; phylum Chordata; class Mammalia; order Artiodactyla; family Bovidae; genus Neotragus; species Neotragus moschatus. The sequence continues at coordinate 342,810 of SJYA01000575.1, read as the reverse complement.
CTGTCTTCTTCATCTAAAGAAAGTCAGTAAAAGTGCCTCGTCATGTTAGAATTAAGTAAATATTTTTAAATCTGAAGAACCGTTTAATATTAATACTGTAATGGGTGAATGTGTTTGTGTGTGTAGGTGGATAGTGGTGGTGGTAGAAAAACTTAAGTCAAAGGTATGTCCAAGTACTTGGGGCTCTTACTGTTGAGTTCAGACCATTTTGGAGAAAATGGTCCATTTTGCCATGCTTTCAGCCATATTTTTTTTTTTTTTTTTAATGCTTAAAGCATAATAGGCCATTAGTAGTTTTCTTGCTGCCTTCTATTCCTAGGAAATATTCAATCTCTGGTTATTCATTCACTTTCTATTTTTGTTAACTCTGTTATGACTTTTTTTTAAAATAATTGCTTGCAGCAGAGCTGTATATCAGAGCTGGCATATTGATTTTAGTGTGGAAATTCTAAAGATACCTACTCTATAAATGGCTACTGCATTCTATTATAAAATGGTGCCACTGGCTACAGCCATCACTCTTTCCTGCCTTAATCATTCTTCCTTGAAGGGTTCCCTCTCTCTTTTTTCAACTCATACTCAATTCTGTTAGCTCAGTCAATGTGAGAAGGGTTAGATTATTCCTTCCTCCAAATCCCAATGTTAGATCGGCAAGAATACGATAGTATGGGTGGACAGATCAGACAAAATTTCAGGACTCAGAGGTTTCTAAGTTAGTTGGAGAGGGAAACACGTTAGAGAGTTGGGAGATTATATCAGTAGAGACATAAGGAAAATTTTTAATTTATGCTCAGTTTTTCCTTTAATAATTTCTCTAGCTATTCATCTACAGTCTCATTCAACCTTAAGCAATGGAGATGAAATATAATTTTTATCCCCCCACAAATACTTTTATAATCCATGTCAATGCAGTGTAATTAAGTAGCATAATTTTCTGTTCTGGGTATCGCTTTTTTCTTTTTCTTTTTCTTTTTTTATGTGATCCTCAGGTTTTACACACTTCTTCAAGACAATAATCTACTTCTGCTAGGTTTTAGTATGTGTCATGTTTGATATCAAGAGGATTGCTCATAAAATTGATTAATTATTTAAGTGTTTTCAGCCTGTAATCAGAAGAGATTTTTTTTTTATTGAACATATAACTCTCCTCTCCCCGAAGCATGTAACATATCAAATAGTGTTTGTAGAACATGGCTAAGAAATAGTTGACAGCATGGGAGGGTATTTTATGTATGCATATAAGTTCAGTTCAGTTGCTCATTCATATCCAACTCTTTACGACACCATGAACTGCAGCACACCAGGCCTCCCTGTCCATCACCAACTCCTGGAGATTACCCAAATTCATGTCACTGAGTCGGTGATGCCATCCAACCATTTCATCCTCTGTCATCCCCTTCTCCTCCTGCCCTCAATCTTTCCCAGCACCAGGGTCTTTTCAAATGAGTCAGTTTTTCACATCAGGTGACCAAAGCATTGGAGTTTCAGCTTCAACATCAGTCCTTCTAATGAACAGCCAGGACTGATCTCCCTCAGGATGGACTAGTTGGATCTCCTTGTAGCCCAAGGGACTCTCAAGAGTCTTCTCCAACACCACAGCTCAAAAAGCATCAAATCTTCAGCACTCAGCTTTCTTTCTTTTTTTTTTTTTGTTTATTTTTATTTATTTATTTATTTTACTTNATTGAAGTTATAGTTGATTTACAATGTTAATTTTAAGTATATGGTAGTAATTCATTTTAATGAATCACATTCCATTTAAAGTTATCACAAAATAATAACTACATTTCCTATAATGTACTAAATATCATTTCGCTCATCTATTTTGTAGATAGTAATTTGTATCTCTTGATCCCATACCCCTGTTTTACCTCTCCTCACTGGTAAATGCTAGTTTGTTTGCTATATGTGTGAATCTGTTTCTGCTTGGTTATATAATCAAGAGCTTCTCTGGTAGCTCAGACAGTAAAATATCTGCCTGCAGTGTGAGAAACTGGGTTTGATCCCTGGGTCAGGAAGATCCCTGGAGAAGGGAATGACTACACACTCTACTTTTGTTTGTTTGTTTGTTTTGGTTTTTGCTATATCTGTTTATTTGCTGTATGTGGGGTTTTTTTGTGTGTGTATGTGTGTGTGTATGTATACATTGTTTGCTATATGTGAGTCTGTTTCTGTTTGGTTATATACATTAATTTGTTTTTGTTGCTGTTGTTGTTGTTCCCACATATAAGTGATAACATACAGTATATTTGGCTTTCCCTATTTGAGTTATTTCATTTAGAATACTCTCTGGGCTTCCTAGGTCCTAGTGGTAAAGAATCTGCCTGCAATACAGGAGACGCTGGTTTGATCCCTGGATCAGGAAGATCCTTTGGAGGAGGATATGGCAACCCATTCCAGTATTCTTGCCTGGAGAATCCCCATGGGCAGAGGAGCCTGATGGGCTACAGCCCATGTGATTGCAAACAAGTTGGACATGGCTGAGCAACTAAGCACAACACAGCAATCTTTTATTGTATATATATGCATACGTGTGTCCATATATACCACATCTTCTTTGTCCATTCATCACTTAATAGATGCTTAGGATGCTTCCATAGCTTGGCTATTGTAAGTAATGCTGTGATGAACACCGAAGTGCATGTATCTCTTCATATTAGTTTTTTTTTGTTTTCTTCAGATATATACTGAGAATTAGAATTGCTGGATCATGATAGCTCTGTTTTTAGTTTTTTTGAGGAACTTTGGTACTGTTTTCCCATAATGGCTCCTCCAAGTGCATCCCCACCAACAGTGCATTACTAGGGTTTCCTTTTCTCCACATTCTTGCCAGCATTAGTTATTTGAGTTCTTGTTTATGGTAGCCATTATAATAGGTGTGAGCTGATATTTCATTGTGGTTTTGATTTGCATTTCTCTGATGATTAATGATATTGAACATCTTTTCATGTGCCTGTTGACCCTCTGTATGTCTTTGGAAAGATGTTTTCTGATTTTTTTCCTAGTTTTTAATCATGTTTTGAAAAAAAATACTGAGTGCTATATTTATATAAAAATATATATTTCCTTATAAGTCATATCATTTACAGGTATTTTCTCCAATTCTGGGGTTATCTTTTTGCTTTGTCAATGATTTCCTTTGTTGTGCAAAAGCTTTTAAATTTAATTATGTCCTGTTTGCTTACTTTTGCTGTTATATCTTTTGCCTCAGGAAATAGATCTAAAAAATTATCACAGAAATTTATGTCAAAGAATATTCTGCCTATGCTCTTATCTAGGAATTTTATGATTTCAGGTATTACATTCAGGTCTTTTAATCCATTTAGACTTTATTTTTATGTATGGTATAATGAAATGTTCTTATATCATTTGTTAACACATATCTGTCCAGTTCTCCCAGAACAACTTATTGAAGAGACTACCTTTTTACATTGTTTAATCTTGTTTCCTTTGTTGTAGATTAATTGGCCATAAGAGTGTGGCTTTATTTCTGGGCTTTGAATTCTATTCCATTGATTTATGTGTGTGCTTTGTGTAAATAGCATGCTGTTTGTTTGTTTTTTTTTTTTTTACTGTAACTTTGTACTGTAGTCTGAAGTTAGAGAAGGGCAACCCACTCCATATTCTTGTCTGAAGAATCCTATGGACAGAGAAGCCAACAGGCTACAGTCCATGGGGTTGCACAGAGTCTGACACAACTGAAGCGACTTAGCACACACACACTGAAGTCAGAGTATGTGGTACCTTCAAATTTGTTCTTTTGCAAGATTGTTTTAGCAATTTGGTTTTTTTTTTTTTTTTAGCAATTTTTGTGGTTCCATATAAATTTTAGGATTACTTTATAGTTCTTTGAAATTGCAGTGTGTATTTCGATAGAAGGAGGAAGTGTGTGCTTAGTTATGTCCAACTCTTTGTGACCCCATGGACTGTAGCCAGCCAGGCTCCTTTGTCCATAGAATTTACCAGGCAAGAATACTGTAGTTGGTAGCCATTTTCTTCTCCAGGGGATCTTCCTGACCCAGGGATTGAGCCTAGGCCTCTTGCATTGTAGACAGATTCTATACCAACTGTGCCACCTGGGAGGGAGGGAATGCATTAAGTCTGTAGATTGCTTTCGGTAATATGGACATATTCAGTTCAGCTCAGTTCAGTCGCTCAGTCGTGTCTGACTCTTTGCGACCCCATGAACTGCAGCATGCCAGGCCTCCCTGTCCATCACCAACTCCCGGAGTTCACTCAGACTCACGCCCATGGAGTCAGTGATGCCATCCAGCCATCTCATCCTCTGTCGTTCCCTTCTCCTCCTGCCCCTAATCTCTCCCAGCATCAGAGTCTTTTCCAATGAGTCAACTCTTCTCATGAGGTGGCCAAAGTACTGGAGCTTCAGCTTTAGCATCATTCCTTCCAAAGAAATCCATGGGCCGATCTCCTTCAGAATGGACTGGTTGGATCTCCTTGCAGTCATGTTTAAACTTTCCCATCCAGCAGCACTTGATATATTTCCATTTCTTTGTATCATTTTCATTTTTATTCATCAGTGTTTTATAGTTTTTAGAGTACAGGTATTTTATCTCCTTGGTTAAATTTATTCCTAAGTATTTTATTCTTTTTTGATGTGTTTGTAAATACATAAGATTGTTTTCTTGAATTCTCTTTCTGATATTTCACTATTAGTGTATAAATAAACAGCAGAGTTTTATATGTTAATCTTTTATTCTGAAACTTTATTGAAATCCTTTTTAGTTCTAAAGTTTTTTGGCACAGACTTTGGGGTGTTCATAGTATCGTGCCATCTGCAAACAGTTACAGTTTTATTTCTCTCTTTCCCATTTGAAAGTCTTTTATTTCTTTTTCTTGCCTGATTCCTGTGGCTAGAACTTGCAGTTCTGTATTAAATAGAAGTGGTGAGAGTGGGCATCCTTTTTAAGTTCCTCATTTTAGAGGAAAGGCTTTCAGCTTTTCAACATTGAGTATGATGTTATCTGTGAGCTTGTCACAAATAGCATTTAAAACTTCACACTTCTAAAGTAGTGCAGTCATAAGTTATAGAATGCCGACTCATAGTTAAAGAGTGTCTAGTAGGCTACAAATGGTGAGCATTAATTAATGCTTATGTATTGTACCAAAAGTCCTTTGAGTAAATATAAGTAATTGTCAGTGCATAGAGAAAGTATATTAGAGTTTTTGCTTCTAGAAAGTCATTACTAATGTCTGTACTAATTTTTTTGTTATTGTTTGACATACCAACATCTGAAACTTTGTCTCATTTTAGAGGAATCCACCATCTTCTTTGATGGTCTTCTTCTCACCATAGAAGCTGAAATATTTACATTCTGTATTTGGCAGTTTCCCTAGAAGTTACAACTTGGGCATCACATTTGTGTCTCACTAGTCAGATGGACTAGCTCTGGATGAAACTGGATGTAATGACATAAAGGAAACTGGATCATACAGAAGTTGTTTTTCTATTGGGTTATAGTAGCTCTACCAGATTTTCACCAAGTGGCTTTTCTGCCACCACTGAGAACTAGTGACAGCATCTCTCGTAGAAGCAGAATACAGTGCCTGGTTTTAGAGTGCAAATTGCAATATCTATTTCCTGTGCTCAATGCTCTTGTGTTTTCACTGGGTTAGATTTTTACATAATGATGGGCATTGCCTTCACACTTGATTTTCTGGTCTTTGTGGATAGACTGTGACTCAACAACACTGCGTAAGAACATTTTTAATCACCAAATCAGAAGCCTAACTAATGAAAATTTAGTTATGGAATAGATAGGAAAAGAAAGATTATTCCATATCTATCATAAAATATGTTATATATTTCATGCTTTTTAATGTACTCTGGTTTCTTCATACAGGATTGAGATTGATTTAGAATTAGAGTGAAGAAAACATCTGTATAAAATTGATTTCCAAAGTGAGTACTGTATTTAGAAAGACTTTGTTTTATGTGTATATAATATGTTTTATTTTTTTTTCAAGATAAATGATTCATTTTGAGTTAACTATATCAAATGCTCCAAAACCATCTGAAATATTTTGATGTAGTTAGTTAAATGTGCAAATAAATATTTAACAATTAAAGTCACTTATGGATTTGAAGTGTATCAAACTATGTTTGATCTTAGCTATCTGTTCAATTAAAATTTTCAAGGTACCTGAGAAATCTACATAAAATTACAGCTCTGATATTGTTAAGATTATTCTTGGTCTTATAAGTGACAATCCTAGCAAATAGTGTGGAATGATTCATCGTAAGTGTTAGATATGAACTTACATAATTTATAGTCAAGCAGTGGTAGATTGCTCTAAGAAGCTTAAAAACTCTCACGAATACAATGTAATATGAAAAAAACTAAAACTCAAGTGATAGTAATAACATATGGATGCAGTTGCCAAATAACTGATCTTCCACTTCTAATCTTAAGGTAGTGAATTGTAGTCATTATCATGTCCATCCTCAGTGTGGATGTGGTTGACAGTTTTTATGGTGAACACAAAACAAAAACAAAGTAAAATAAAAACAAAGCAAAAATTTGTATTAATCATAAGAAGTATTGTATGTGTTTGTTAGGGCTTAATTAAGGATAAGAGTTAAATGAAAGTGTGAATGAAAGTATTAGTCATTTTGTCATGTCCAACTCTTTGCGACCTTATGGACTGTAGCCCACCAGGTCCCTCTGAATTTTCCAGACAAGAATACTGGAGTGGGTAGCCATTACCTTCTCCTGGGGATCTTCCTGACCCAGGGATAGAACTCAGGTCTCCTCCTATGCAGGCTGATTCTTTACCACTTGAGTCCCCCATCACCTGAAGAGTTAAACAGTTGAAGTGATAAATTAATAGTCTTGAGTTTTAGAAAAGTTGTTCCTTTTGTTTTTTGGTCATTATAAATTATTTCAGTCCTTAAAAACAATCACCCTGATTTAACTTCTAGTACAGTGGTTTCTGATAAAAACCTGGTGTCTACAGTGTTTAACTTAAGAAATATTTTTCAGTTTCAATCACACCTGGCCTCTCAGTAACATTTCACTTTAACCTACAACTCCCTTCATTACTCAACTTCATTGAGGTGTAACTTGCCTCATTTAATGTCTACCATGATCAAGATATAAGATACTTCCAGAACTCTAAAAAATTCCATTCTGACCTTTTAGCATCAATTCCCCCCCCATCCCCAGCTCCAGAGAAGCATTAGTGTCTTTTATTTCATGATCATTTTCTCTTTTCTTTGAATTTTGTATTTTATCATTGTCTTCTTTCATTTTCTTGTGAAGTGAAGTGAAGTGAAAGTCACTCAGTCAGTCATGTCTGACTGTTTGCAACCTCATGGACTATACATCCATGGAATTCTCTAGGTCAGAATACTGGAGTGGGTAGCCTTTCCCTTCTCCAGGGGATCTTCCCAACCCAGCAATCAAACCCAGGTATCCCGCATTGCAGGCAGATTCTTTACCAGCTGAGCCATAAGGGAATCCTTTGAGGACTTCCCTGATGGCTTAGATGGTAAAGCATCTGCCTACAATGTGGGAGACCTGAGTTCAATCCCTGGGTCGGGAAGAGGAAGGATAAGGTTTCTTGGAGAAGGAAATGGCAACCTACTCCAGTAGTCTTGCCTGGAAAATCCCATGGACCGAGAAGCCTGGTAGGCTACAGTCCATGGGTTTGCAAAGAGTCAGACAGGACTGAGCGACTTCACTTTCACTTTCTTTTACTTCCCTGGTGGCTCAGATGATAAAGCACCTGCTTANTAAGGGAATCCTTTGAGGACTTCCCTGATGGCTTAGATGGTAAAGCATCTGCCTACAATGTGGGAGACCTCAGTTCAATCCCTGGGTCGGGAAGAGGAAGGGTAAGGTTTCCTGGAGAAGGAAATGGCAACCTACTCCAGTATTCTTGCCTGGAAAATCCCATGGACCGAGAAGCCTGGTAGGCTACAGTCCATGGGGTTGCAAACAGTCAGATAGGACTGAGCGACTTCACTTTCACTTTCTTTTACTTCCCTGGTGGCTCAGATGATAAAGCACCTGCTTACAATGCGGGAGACCTCCTTGGAGGTATCTGGTCCTCCTCCCAATCTTGGGTCAGGAAGATCTCCTGGAGAAGGAAATGGCAACCTACTCCAATACTCTTGCCTGGAAAATCTCATGGACGGAGGAGCCTTGTAGGCTATAGTCCATGAGGCTGCAAAGAATCAGAAATGACTGACAATTTCACTTTCTTTCACTTTCTTTCATTTAGTGGTATGCTTTTAATGTTTTTTATATTATTGCATATTTCATTACTTTGTTACTTTTTATGACTGAGTAGTTTTCCATAGTGTTTAGCCATTCAATAGTTGAGTGGGTAGTTTTCAATTTCTGGCTGTGATGCTGCTTATAGAATATTTGAATACATGTTTTGTTTAGGTAGATGCTTTCATTTCTCTTGGCCAATAAGTCTTTTTTGAAATAGCCTCTTTCTTTGCCTTTTATGATACCATTCTCTGATTTTGTCTGTCTGCTTCTTGGTTGTTTACTAGCTTCATTGTTATCTTCTCAGATATTATGTGCCAGAAGTCATCACATCCCAGTCTTAGGTCTTCTCTGATGCTTAAGCAGCTTCATCTTGGGTTTAATTATCTCTTCTATGCAGTTAAGTCAGATTTATGTCTTCAATCTAGAATTTCTAGGCATGGATCTGTATATTTAACAGTCAGTTTGATATCACCCATTGGCCTTCTCTAAGACCTCTTAAAATCAACATGTCTAGAAATTTTATGATTCTTCACTACATTAAACCTGGTTCCTTCCCAGTTTTTCCCCAAGCTATACAATTTAGATAACAATAAGTGATCTTTAGCACTGTCTTTGTATTAAAGAGATCAGCTTTTCTCAGGAGCATCTGAAATAGTCTCCCCAGGTCCAGCCACTGCTCCTTTCCAATTTTTTCTTCTCACAGCTGAGTGATCTCCTTTCAAACCTCAAATCTGATTGTGCCTATTTCTCATTTTCCATTTTCTACTTGAAGTGAATCATTGCCTTTAAAAAGTTTATATACTAAGTACCAGATTCCTTAATATCTCATAAGGTTTTACATAGAGAAGGCTCGTTGTGCAAGTTTCCTGTCTCGCTTTTACCCAGTCAGTACACTGCCTTCTATTAGTATCACAGACTTAACTTACTCCTCTGTCCACTGAGCCTTTGCACCTTCTGTTCCCTAAGCTCAGACACTCAGATCTTTCTTCATCTGCTCCAAGCCTACTATTTTTTCTAATTTGAGCATGATTCACCACTTAAGATTTTTTTGTTTGTTTGTTTAATTGGAGAATAATTGCTTTACAATATTGTGTTGGTTTCTGCCACAAAACAATGTAAATCAGCCATGAGTATACATATGTCCCCTCCCTCCTGAGCCTTCCTCCTATCCTCTACCCCATCCCACCCCTCTAGGTTAACACCAGGTTGCACTCCCTGTGTAAATGGCAACTTCCCTCTAGCTATCTCTCTTACATATCACAACGTGTATGTTTCAGTGCTACTCTCAAGTCATCCCACTCCCCTCCTCCCCCGCTGTGTCCACCAAGTCTGTTCTCTATGTCTGCATCTCTGTGGCTGCCCTGCGAACAAGTTCAGCAGTACCATTTTCTAGATTCCATATATATGCATTTAGATATCATATTTGTTTCTCTCTTTCTGACTTACTTCACTCTTTATGACAGGCTCTAGGTTCATCTACCTCACTAGAACTGACTCAAATGTTCCTTTATATGACTGAGTAATACTCCATTGTATATACGTACTGCGTGACGTTTTTAATATATGGACCAGGAGCAGTGACAACTTCTTCATGTACCTGTGCTATAACTGCAGCTGTTTGTGAAGTTGACTAATGTTTGTCTCTCTCTCAGATGAGCCCATAAGATCCATGATGTCAGGGATCACGCATATTTATCTTCTCCTCTCATCTCACCACGCATCAAATTCCCTGGCAGTTGTCAAGAACTTAATAAGATTTGTCTGAATGAGCAAAATGGAATAGGTTTAATGGAATTTGATGAATGTGGGAATATGAGGATGTGATTTTGAGGATGGTTTTATGGTTTAGGATATGGGGAAATATAAGGAGTTACCAAAGGAGACACAGAGAAAGAATAATAGGTTTAGAGAAGTAGAAACTGAGTACCATTCCCTTGTGGCATATCTTAAATGGCACAACATTCCTTGAAATAATACTTTACATAAAATAATCAAAGGTATACCCTATGTGAATAGATTTTCTTACACAGCAGTGGTTTGGGATGTGCTTTAGAGAAGTAACTTTTAAGAACTGTTCTTATATCATTTTTTTCATAAATTCTCTCCACTTCTACTACTGAATATTTTTTGATACAAAAAAAAAAAAAACACTGTACATCAGCACATGGAACTTTTCAGAAAAAGATCACCTTAAATAAAGAAATAATTAATACATGAGATAAATAACTGACAAGTGAAGTGGCAGAGATAAGACAGTATTTAAGGGACCGTTGAGAAGTGAGTAAACAGTATCAATCATATCGGTGTCACCCTAGGTGAAAAATAAGAAAGAGGTGATCAGCAGAAACCAATTTTGCAGACATAGAGGAGACCTGATGTTGAAAAGTGTGTGTCCTGTGTATGCTTTGAAGCATTTAAGGCCGTAGTTCCCAGTGGAGGTTCTCCCTGCTCAGGTGCAATATAGTTTGAAGAGTCTGTGCTGCTTATTGACGCATCACAAATGGCATGCTTTGACAGCTGGGGTACCTGTTGAATAATTTCTCTGTCAAACATTCAAAACAAAATGGCACAGATGTTAAGGTGCATGCATATGCAGTGAGAATGTCCTACTGAAAGACAACAAAAAAGACAACATTCAAAGGTGTGAGGATAGAATGCTTTCTCCTGAAATAAAAGAATTGCTATATTTTAAAATTGTGTATTCACCTATAGTCACGTTAACACTTTTATAGCAAATACCCATTAATATTGAAAGGCATAATTTTAAATAAAAGGAGACAATTTACTGTGTCTTTCTAACTAAAGCTAGACAAAAGTATAAGTATGTATAAAGGGGAGGATAGTCAATCAGACATAATAGTTTTCCTTAAGCATCTTTCAAAGTACTGTCTATTGGAAAGAAAAGGAGATAAACTGGAAGTGTCGATTCACATTTTCAACTGTGATCGAGCCTATTGCCAACGGCTACAAAGAACATCCCTGTCTGCCAGGGCCACTTCAAGTATCATTGGCTCTGCTGGATCCAGTAACCCAATTTACAGAGTAGCTGACACAGCAGCTTGGACCTGGTGCAGTGCCTTCTCTTGTTCTGGGACCCCTCAAAGCTAGCAGTTTTCAGCTTGCTTGATAAAGAGCTGGACTAACACACCCAAATGAAGAAAGTGTTACTTCTAAAATCCAAAGAGGGCTGCTTGCCGGGAGCCAGCGTGAGGAATCCCACCCGTGACAAGGTCACGCGGCAGGAGATTTTGATGGGCAAGGATGAGTCAAATCTCAGGGGTTTTCTCCCTGGCATTTCCTGGGCATGTACCCCCCCACCCCCCAAAATAAGAATCTGCCTGCCTTTCCACTCTTCTGACATTCTCTGGAAAAAGTCAACTCAGGGAGTGTTTCAGTCCAAAAACCTCTCTGATGGCTTTCTAGCCTGCCTGCAAGACTCTTACAGCTGCGCATGTGATTGCTTGAGGCCTCCTGACTGTGGGAGGCACAGGAAGCTTAAAACATCCTAGGAATGTAGGGGCTTCCAAGGAGTCAAAATCATTAGAATAGGACTGATTAAAGGTTTCATTTGTTGAGCCAATACTTGCTGCCAAATTTCCATATCTTTTATTTGTAAGATATAGTTGGTATATAGAAAAACAGATAGTAGACCTGGTATTAACAATATTAGATCTTTGAGTTAAGTACTTTCTTTGTTACAACCCACTGCACTTTGTTCTATAGGAATGTAGCTTCATTTAGTATTTTGAGGGTAACGCAGAGTAAAGAAAAAACAGTTCTAGGGAAAAGGAGTTCTCTGATTAACGGACAATTATCCGGGACCTTTTGTGTATGGGAGGGTATGCTAAAAGAAAGCCTTGTTTCAGTGAAGATCAGGACTGCTGCCCTGCATAACTCTGCATAATCCATTATGCACAACTTGGGGTATATGAGCTGATTTTGAAAAATAGTTTTTGGAGTCTTGCATAGGGAGTCTCGCATCTGGAGTCTTGCACCGATGCTGGACTTCCCCCGTGTCTCTTCTTTACTCTAATTTCTGGCTGAATTCCCATCTGGGGTGTGGAGGCTCGCCATGTCTACTTACTTGTCCTGGCTGCTAAGATCCGTAAAAGAGAGAGCCCAAGGTGGGGCACTCTCTGATATTCAAACGAACTCCGGTGACCCAACGTAGATGGTGCAAGCTCCTTGTCTGGAACTTTATTGGCTTTCCACGTAAACCAAGTTATTCAGTCTCTTTTCTCCACTTAATTTTCCCACTCTACTATTATTTCCTAGTCTTATATTTCTAATAAATAAGTTTTTTCCTCGCCGACGCCGTCCCCGCTTCGAATTCCCAGGTGCTAAGCTTTGTGACTCTTTTTTTGGTTGTAAGAGAGGCCGGATACAACAACTTGTTATTCACCTTAGAAGAAATTTCTTGATATGACCTGTACGTTTGGACCCATTGAAATTTCATTGAGATAAAAGGCCAAGAATTTTTATTGAGTTTAATCTCACAGTCTGGCACCTAGATGCCTTGCCAGTCTAGAGTAGTTGATACTGCTGGATCCCTAGATCCAATCAGAATGTGCTGGTGGTCACTCAGTCATATCTGACTCTTTGCAACCCCATGGACTGTAGCCCACCAGGCTCCTCTGTCCATGGGTTTTTTTCCCCCAGGTTAAGAATACTGGAGTGGATGGCCATTTCCTCCTCCAGGGCATCTTCCTGATCCAGGAATCAAACATGTGTCTCCTGCATTGCAGGTGGATTCTTTATCACTAAGCCATTGGGGAATCAGAATAATGACCTCAGTGAATTTGACCAGTGTGATATCTTGTGGAAGAGAAAGAACATTAATATCTATGTGAACTAAATTATGACACAGGCCTGGAGTGTTGATCTATACCTCTGTGAATGGACAGTGAGGTTGCATTGCTGGCCTTGTCAGCTAAAAGAAAACTGTTTCTGATGGATCTTATTGACAGGAATGGAGGAAAAAGCACTTGCCAGAGCCCAACAGGAAGAAGAAAGACTCTTCTTCTTTCCTGGCAAAGGCTCAACCAGTGAACCTTGGACTTTTGGTTTGCTTTGGCCCTCCCAATTTTTCCCCTCTTTAAAAGCATTCTCCTTGGGCTTGTGATTGATTTGCCATGGTTGCATGCTGCTTGAAGTCTGTATGTTAAGTCCAGTCATGTCCAACTATGTGCGACTCTGGACTGTCAGGCCCAGACCCTTAATTGTAATTCTCAGCTGATCTTGAACAAAACCATTTTTGCTNTTTTTCCCCTCTTTAAAACCATTCTCCTTGGGCTTGTGATTGATTTGCCATGGTTGCATGCTGCTTGAAGTCTGTATGTTAAGTCCAGTCACGTCCAACTATGTGCGACTCTGGATTGTCAGGCCCAGACCCTTAATTGTAATTCTCAGCTGATCTTGAACAAAACCATTTTTGCTGGAAGAATATCTGGCAGTCTCTTCATTTTAGGTCAGCAGCTACTTTCATGGATCCAGTAAGAATTTAGTAAGCTTCTTACGTATTTCACTTCTAGGAAGACTTTAATCACTAGCCAATTCCATTGTATATATGTNTTATAGTTGATGCATCTCAATGTCTTCTCACTCTGGAACTGCACCCAGCAATTGTTCTGACAGCCGTCTTACGATTTTCACACTTGGGTTCTTGACAATGTTAAGAATTTTATTCATGTTCATACTGAGAGATGGCTTACATCCCAGCATTTTGTAATTATTTTACTTTACCTCCTGCATCCTGGGGTCAATTGTGCTGTGTTTCCCCAAGCTGCTCAGGAATATTGCAAGTCCAGTAGACTTCATGCTGGTGACCCTCCGAATTTAAGGACTTGAGGGATAACTGAAATCCTAGCTGCCAGTAACTAGGTCCAAATAAGGGACTGGGTTAGTTAGGGCAGAAGCAGATTTATTTGTCTTCTTTCTGTCTGTGGACTGACAGGGGTCATTCAGTGAAATTGTGCTGTGTTGCACTTTCTTCCTCTAAACAAAGGTTAATAAAAGTGCCTTCTCTCTCCCTGCAATAAAGTGGTAATGATTAACTAGATGATGCTTGTGTAACTCATTTAAGTGGTCTGGAAAAATTCTTAATGCAAGTAAAAGGCATACCAGGAGTTTGTTTTCTTTAGAGCTTAGAAAAGTAGTTAGAACTATCAAGGTGTGTATTCAGTTCAGTTCAGCTTAGTTGTATCTGACTCTTTGCAGCCCCATGGATGGCAGCACGCCAGGCCTCCCTGTCCATCACCAACTCCCAGAATTTACTCAAACTCATGTCCATTGAGTCAGTGATGCCATCCAACCATTTAATCTGCTGTCGTCCCCTTCTCCTCCTGCCTTCAATCATTCCCAGCATCAGGATCTTTTCAAATGAGTCAGCTCTTCACATCAGGTGGCCAAAGTGTTGGAGTTTCAGCTGCAACATCAGTCCTTCCAAAGAATATCCAGGGCTGATCTCCTTTAGAATGGACTGGTTGGATCTCCTTGCAGTCCAAGGGACTCTCAAGAGTCCTCTCCAACACTGTAGTTCAAAAGCATCAATTCTTCAGTGCTCAGCTTTCTTTATAGTACAGCTCTCACATCCATACATGACTACTGGAAAAACCATAGCCTTGACTAGATGGACCTTTGTTGACAAAGTAATGTCTGCTTTTTAATATACTGTCTAGGTTGGTCATAACTTTTCTCCCAAGGAGTAAGTGTCTTTTAATTTCATGGCTGCAGTCACCATCTGCAGTGATTTTGGAGCCCCTCAAAATAAAGTCAGCCACTGTTTCCACTGTTTCTTCATCTGTTTGTCATGAAGTCTTGGACAGGATGCCATGATCTTTGTTTTCTGAATGTTGTATACACAGTGTACAGTGTATTCTGCACTTTGTCATAAATTTACTCTTCCAGACTCTGAGTCTAATGGCAGTTATTGTAGAATACTGATGATTTGGTAGTTTTGCATTTCCAAAATAAAGGAAATACCTTTACATTTGGAATATCCAATGTTTATGCAGTTACTTCCTGAAGTACTAATACACATACTACATAAAAATGTAAAAACTTCTAGGTGACTAAAAGGAAACTTGTTGAACTAAAGACAAATATCAAATGTGAAGGAGTTATGTAAAATGATAAAGAGTTAATACCTTTAATTTGTTAAAAAGCTGTTTACAAATCAGTAAAAAAAAAAAAAAACCACACCCCAAATCTCCAACATGTTATAGAAAAGCCAGCTTATTATGTAAATTCACAAAGAACATATAAAAGAAATGGGTGCCAACATGATATGGAAAGTGTACAAACTTCTATGAGTAATATTTTATTCCTGTGAGTAAAAGAAATGGGAAGAAAAGCAATAATCTGATGTATTTTTTCCTAATCTTTCTAAAGTAGCACATGTTTTTGTGGCTGTGTATAATGTGCTGCAAACTTTTGTCATTAGGTATCAAAAAGTTAAAAAACAATAAATGCTTGATCCTGAATTCTGTATTTGAAACTTATTCAAAAAGAAAAGTTACATAAGTTCACAAAAAATACATGAACAATATTAGTTACAACATTTTTATTATATTAGTAGGTTATAATACAGATTTAGTTAAACTATGCTGTACTACCAAACAGTGGCAGCCAGCCACTAAGTAGATGGCTAGGTAGATAAGTAAAGAGAGAGGAATAGAACCTTCATCCTAAACTATGTTATACACACACACATGCACATAGACCCACATAAGCACACAGATACTAATTCGTCTGTTAAAATATATATATATATATATATATATATATATATACACACTCCATGTTATAAGATAAAAAGACTTAAGTGAAAAAATGAATTTAAGTAAAATTAATATCATGAACAATATAAAGTATAAGTCAGTGGTTATGATTTTAAAAGTTGGAGAAAAGATTCAGAAAATTTATCTCATTTTTAATCCTTTCTTGAATTAAAGCTGCCATCAAATTATATAACTTATAAAATGAAAAAATACCTGTGAGAGGGTGTCTTATAATCTGATGAAGAGCTAATCTTACCCATTCAGTGAGGGGAGATACTGATGAATATTCACTACATGTAGTTTTAAATGTGAGGGAAGTACTGACCTGTGCCACACTGCACTAGTTATGCCTGCCTTTCCACTTATAAACCTTCATTCTCATTTCAGTTATATTTTGTAACTGAAAAACCGCTCTCAAGAAAAGCTCTAAAATCCATTAGCAGGAAAATAGAAACTGTAACCTAACCTAAGAGTCTTTGTGCATCATCTTTAGGATTATCTACAGCCACGTTTTCAGATCTGGGGAGCCTCGGGAGAGGTATTAAGAATTTCCTTGCCTGCTCAAAACACACTGGCCTAGTGGTATCCTCCTCTATCTCTGTTCCCTGCAGGTGCCCTGGCATGAGGAGGTGTCTAGGAAAGTGGCCAGACTGTTTACAGGCCTTGAGCAAAGGATCACTTTCAAATTATCCTATCCATCTGGGGAACGATAGGAGAGCATTCAGCTTACCTTCCAAGTCTAGACTGATGGAGGAAACTTGTGAGTGAGGGTTATTATGTGAAACAGATTTCACCTATATTTCTGACTTTCAGATTTGCTAAGGTCTATTTTCGAGGTGGGCAAAATGCCCATCAGTCTGCCCAAAGTTTTGGGCAGGGCAGTAATGCCAAGTAAAATCTCTGATCTTATAATCTTCCCTCTCATCTTATAAATTCTTTGCATTTGTTAATTCGTAAATCCTTTCAGCCACCTTGCAAGAGGTTGGAGTCATTACCAGAGAGGAAACTGTTCCTGCAGTTTCCATGACTTCTTGGAAAAACAGGATTTCAGTCCAAGCAGTTTAACCCTAGTGTTCGCACTCAAACAAGTTTTATGCTGTCACATATTACAGAAATACTGACCATGGAATACTGGAGTGGGTAGCCATTTCCTTCTCCATGGTATCTTCCTAACCCAGTTATTGAACCAGGCTCTCCTGCATCGCAGGCAGATTCTTTACCATCTGAGCCACCAGGGAAGCCCTATAGTAATACTAATCAATTATACTTCCTTTTAGACTCATAGCTGCTAACATTATCAACATCTCAGATTCACTAACTTTATTTGCTTTTTATGTATAATGTGTATTCCATTTGGATTTATCTTTATTAAAAAAGTTGAACAATGAATAAAATATTCAGAATGCATAAAGATAAATAGAAACTGACCCCTTCACCTCCCCATTCCACTCCTCTGATGAAAACATTCATAAATGCCTGCTGTGATGCTTACGCCATTCTTTAAGTTCGTATACACGTTGAGTCATTGATTTAATAATATTTGAATTATCTAAATATACATAATTGTGTTTTTGTTTTTAAAAAATGGAATCACACTAAACATACTGCTCTATCACTTGTATTTTTCACAAAGATACACACTATATATATATATGTGTCTGTGCATGTATATGTATGTTTATATGTATGCCTATATTGTGCATATCTCCACTGCCAATCTGTCCTAGCATTTTTGTGTTTATTATATTATAAACTTATGATTTTCTCCTTCTAGATCTCCTGTCTTCATGTGTACAGTTTAAACTTTTTAAGTATGTCTTTTCTTTCATTCTTAAACTCTTAACTCATTTTGTCTTGGTATGTATTCATTAATAAGCCTTNTCTCCACTGCCAATCTGTCCTAGCATTTTTGTGTTTATTATATTATAAACTTATGATTTTCTCCTTCTAGATCTCCTGTCTTCATGTGTACAGTTTAAACTTTTTAAGTATGTCTTTTCTTTCATTCTTAAACTCTTAACTCATTTTGTCTTGGTATGTATTCATTAATAAGCCTTTCCAGAGGTACTGTTTTAGGTGCTTAAACTATAGAAAGGTACCTAGACTATGTACCTGCTTTTTTGGAACTTATATTCGTTTTGTGAGATATTTCCACATGATTGTTCAGAACACTGATTCAGACTTTAGCGACGTCATTCTATTTTTTTAGTTTTGTTTATTCAGTCTGTTCATGAAAACGTCATGTTTTCATTGTCTTTTTAATGCTGAAAGTGTTTTGCACTGTTAATTTTATGTCACTGGGAGTTTTTATTATAGTTTTCCTACATCATGTTTTTGTTTTTTTCCATTGATTATAGTTCCATAGGAGTCCATAATTTTGTATTTTGAGCTGGATCTTCCTCCCCCAGGTTACTGATCCTCCTTCAGTGAAATGAAAATATTACTTTTCTTTAATTAGAGTTTATATTGTGTCCTTTCATTAGCTGTAAAGATAAACTTATGGGATCACTTGAATAAGGACAGACACATAAAAATGGATGCTGTGACATTATCTGATAAAGTTAAAACTAGCTGGTCAGGGATTACCTGATAGTTGAGATGCAGAGAGAAGCTCACTAACATTCTTGGATCTTCAGGGTAGAATATATGGCATCCTTCTCTGATTTCATTTCCCTAAGTCTTACCTAATGCTTGGAGGATGAATCTATTCATTTGCCCTTTCCACTGGAGATTTTGTTTAAATTAAGGTCATAGGGATACTCCAGGCTCTCTGAGTTATTTTAATACAGAGAGATGGGTACAAGATTAGTATTTAAGAGACATAAGCTCACTACAAGTGCCAACATCAGCTNGACACTCCTTTTATATGCAGGAAACTGTTAACTGGAGCTCTAAGTTAACTCCAGAGAAAGGTGGTTGGGGATAGCCCCCTGTTATGTCAGAAGAGTGGAAAGCCCAGTACAGTAAAGCAGTCAGACTCTGGTTTTGGGGGTAGATGTTCAGGAAAATCCAAGGGTACCCCTGAGGCTTGATCTCAGCCTTTGCTTTTTGCCATGCCCCCTTCCTCATGACCTTCGCCGTGGGCAGGATTCCCCATGCTGGCTCCTGGCAATATATTGTACAATACACATTGTACTTTTGGGCTTCCCTGGTGGCTCAGACAGTAAAGAATCTGCCCACAATGTGGGAGACCTGGGTTCCATCTCTGGGTTGGGGAGATCCCCTGGAGAATTGAATGGCTACCCACTCCAGTATTCTTGCCTGGAGATCCCATGCAGAGAAGAGCTTGGCAAGCTACAGTCCATGGGGTCACAAAGAGTCGGACATGACTGAGCAACTAACGTTTTCACTTTTGTAAGATTTTTATTTTTAAAATATACATAAAAGCATCCGAGAAGAAAGTCAGGCTTAGTAGCTAATGCCAGGAGCCACATTTTTAATAACATAATTTGTGAAAGCGTATCTCTGCATATTTGTGAGAGCAGCGTTGCATGTGTACAGCTTAGGGGAAGATGCCAACCGATACTTCAATGTATTCTTTTCACATTAGCACAGCTCATAGCTGGCAGAAATGTATTGGCTTTTTAGATTTCCTTTTTTTTTTGAGGTTCTCACATTGGTTAGATAATAAAATGGGCAGATATTAAAGAACAAAGTTGGGTTATAGAAAGTGAAGGCAAAATGTCATTTCATGATAAATGAGAAAATTTGGCTGAAACTTCTTCCTTCCTTTAGGGGTTTGTTCTAGTAAGAACAGAGCACAACTAAATGGTATTTGTTGCTCAGAGGAATGGCTTCATATACAGTAGACGGCATCATTCTCCCTACTTGTGTTTTCAGTAACTATTGTATTTTATGTTCCTAAATATTGCAACAAAATACACTAAAATTTGCTCTAAGCTTCGTAGATCAAAATTCCCTGTGTTCTTCTTTGAATTTCTTTTCCTTGTGTGTGAGATGCAATCTATATGCCCTTTACTCAAAGAGGGAACTCCTTCTATACATGAAATAAAGAATTTTACAGTTTTATAGTTTGGTCACATCAAGTTTGAATAAACTCAATAATCTTATATATAGGAAATATATTCTACATTCCAGTATGAGTTTGCTCTATTGCAAATACTAGTCTTTAAATTAGTATTTAGCTTTAAGGTTCAGAAAGAAACAATAGGGAAATTAAGTAGCGTAGGGAGCTCAGGTCAGTGCTCTGTGATAACCTAGATGGGTGGGATGGGGGTGGGTGAGAGAGAGGTCTAAGAGGGAGGGAATGTATGTACACGTACAACTGATTCACTTTGTTGTATAGCAGAGACAAGCACAACATTGTAAAGCAAACATAATCCAATGAAAAATAAATATGTGAACTAAGCAGTGTCTCCTGCCTGTCTATGAGATGTGGGTTTGATCCCTGAGTATGGCAGATAGGCTGTAGGAGGGCATGTCAGTCCACTCCAGTATTCTTGCTTGTAGAATCCCACGAACAGAGGAGCCTGGCGGGTGATAGTCCATAGGGTCACAAAGAGGCAGACACAACTGAAGCGATCTAGCGGCAGAGCAAGCAGTATAAAGAATCTAGTCATGAAATCTCATGCCACAGACAGTTGATATTTTGTTTCAAATCTGAGTGCCTGTGCAAATTAAGGGAGGAAGTATGGAGAAATATACCAAATGTTTGGTTCACTCACTTTGTATGTACCTGGAGAAACTTGTTTTACATGTAGATATTTATTTAATATTTGCAATCAGTGGTAATTAAGGCCTCCCAGCTGGCACTAGTAGTAAAGAACCCTGCTACAATACTGGAGATGTAAAAGATGTGGGTTCGATTCCTGGGTTGGGAAGATACCCTGGAGGAAGGCATGGCAACCCACTCCAGTTTTCTTGCCAGGCTTGCTATCTAGTTCTTTGTTATGTCCCTTCCCTGTAAGTTATATTGCAAACAATTAACAATAACTGCTGGGTTTAAAAATTTCCTATGAAGTAAAATTAATTTTATTACAAGTGGTTATTACTTAATTTATATTCATGTGTATACAGTTTGTGTATATACATATATATGTATCTTATATTTGTTTGAAAATATGATGCAGAATTCAGCCACTTCACTCGCAGACAGTCTAAACTACATGCAAGCACACACATGTCACAGGAAAATAAACTCAAAATATTAAAAATAATATGAAAATCAAATTTCACTCAGCTTCCTAAGTTTATCTTCTCACACTTTTGCCTGAGCTCTTTGGTTATCTGCCAAACGGAAAAGTATTTACTTCCTATATACATGCTGTAAAAAAATAGAAACTCTTTCATACACCATAAAATACATTTGCAATGAATGTTTTCCACACCCTTCTGAGAGGCTACTAGCTTTTAAACATAGTAATTGAATTACACTCAACTGAACTAATTTTATTCGGGCTGATGGGAGTGATCAGACTGGCCTAAAGCTACAAATGAACTGCAAACATCTTCTCTAAGATTTTAACTTTTGATTTAAAAACTGTGCTCTATCAGTTCTATTAGTTTTCCTTCATTTTAGAAACCACATAATCATTTGAGTTTACGACTACAACTGTTCCCAGCTGTGTTGTAGGAATGCATTAAATGAGACTGTGAAATATAAAAACGAAACTCATCTCATTCAGTGCTATCAAATAAACCAATAACAGATGAAACGATAGCACTGTCAAAGGTGTAGAAAACAAGGACTTTGAATCTGAATAGATTTGATCCAAATCTATCAATCCATAATTTTGATCATTTCACATAAAATGTGATACACTATAGTGCACAATACATTATCTGTTCTTGTCAAGGACCCCAAAACTTTACCTTCCTATTTAACAGGTATACACAGTAAGAAATTCAATAGACATATATAGTATAACATTGTATAACATAATATGATGTGATAAAATACTATATAAATGACTAAATCTATTCAGAAAAATGATAAAGTTTTTTTGAGTAATGTACAGAAAAGATTAATTGATCACTATTCAGCTATTTGTGACAAACAGTTCTCTATAGAAACCCAAGTACAAGATATATGTCTTAAGTGTCTTAATGCTTGAGGGATCAACTATAAATAGAACTTTTGTGATGATCGAAATGAATGTTAAGTACCACGTTGAGGCCTGGATAAATAGGTAAACATTGACTTCACATAAAGCTTTCCATTTAAATTATGTGCAGTAGAAAATCTATATTTACTGTAATATTTCTATGTTCAACTTAATTTGACATGCCTAGACTGCAAATCCCATCCTTTCCTTTATCATATTACATGGTTAACAAAAGATGTGATGTGCTTCTATTAGAAATCAGTTTGACAAAAGTAATAAGAAAGCGATGCTTGCTAGTAATCATTTTTCATATACATAATGGAATTTTAATGTCTAATTTTAAGTGTGATGACTATATTTTTCTCATATGCCTAATTATGGCTATAAAAGTATTTATAAATTCAAAAATGTAACTGAACGAGCTCTGTGTGTATGTATGTGTTCAGAAAACAGGGTGAAGAGAAAATTAGCACTTACTGATTTTCTTCTATTGCCAGACAATAAAATTACAAACTGAATGTGTTCTTTACAAATAGTACCTCACATTCTTGTAAGAAACATACAATAAATATTATTTTATTCCCTTGAATAAAACTTTTGGAGAAACTGAAGCTCCTTTATCCAGTAAGTCATTCAACATTCATTGAGCATCTTACACACCAAGTACTGTTATTGGTACTGACAGTCCCTGTTTCGGCAGAGAAAGCATGCATGTGTCCTTCACAAGCGCAGTTTAGGTTTTTTACAGCCTTGCTGTCAGTTCCACTGGTTTGCAAGCCAGCTAAAGGGATTCATCCCCTTGGCTGTCAAACCCACAGGGCTAGGACGCACAGTACATGAATGAACAGTTAGTAAAGCCCCTCCTCTTCTGTGTCCCTTCCTAGAGGCACAAGCCCCTATGTGATCAGTTCCTTTCCTATGTGCAGCTCTTTCTTCACAGCCTTAGTCGTAGAAGAGTCTTTCTGCCAGTCTTCAGTTTGTTTTCAGTGAGAACTGCTTCACATGTACATGTAATTTTGATGTGTTTCTTGTGGCTCAGCTAGTAAAGAGTCTACCTGCAGTGCGGGAGACCTGGGTTCGATCTCTGGGTTGGAAAGATCCCCTGGAGAAGGGAAAGGCTAACCACTCTAGTNGTCTTCAGTTTGTTTTCAGTGAGAACTGCTTCACATGTACATGTAATTTTGATGTGTTTCTTGTGGCTCAGCTAGTAAAGAGTCTACCTGCAGTGCGGGAGACCTGGGTTCGATCTCTGGGTTGGAAAGATCCCCTGGAGAAGGGAAAGGCTAACCACTCTAGTATTCTGTCCTGGAGAATTCCATGGACTGTATAGTCCATGGGGTTGCAGAGAGTCGGAAGCAACTGAGAGGCTTTCACTTTCACTTTGGGAGAGGTGAGCTCTGTATCCTCTACTCCATCATTTTGATCTTCCTTCCGATACTTCTCTGATTGAGGCTGAGTGTTGCATGCTGAATTTTCATCTTTGTGTCAAATTTCTTATAGCTTTTTAAAAATACACACCACAATGAGCATTTGCCAATCTTTGGTTCCCCCTGAATCTAGATACACTTCCTAGTTTGGAGTAGTTAGTTCTCCACTGTATGTGAGAAGTGAAATCCACACCCCATCCAGATCTCAGACTCACTAGTTTTCTCACCTAAATTCTACTAACAGGTCTGGGAATTAGGACAGAGATGGATTAGCTGAATTCCCAAAGACTTTGAAAGGAAAGCTAGTGATATAGACAAACTTTTACATCTAGCGTACAGTGGGTTAACTCTCCTAATATACCTCCATCTGAATCTAGAAAAGGTACTTTTTGCCAGGCTGCCTTGCTTCTCTGGAGTGATAGTTGGAAAATTTCAGCTCATCAACCCACAGTACTTATGTTCAATCTTAAAACTAGCAATTTGCATATAAAGTATCTGCCCAATGGTGTATAGAGTGGAGGAGTGGAAGTATAATAAACACAGATGAGATAAAAGCTGAACTCCTTATTGATAACAGTGCTAACAGAGCACTAATGTGGCTTGATGTTGATTGTAATATTTGATTTTGATCATGGCTTGCTGCTGCTGCTGCTCCTAAGCTGCTTCAGTCGTGTCCGACTCTGTGCGACCCCATAGACGGCAGCCCACTAGGCTCCCCCGTCCCTGGGATTCTCCAGGCAAAAACAATGAAGTGGGTTGCCATTTCCTTCCAATGAATGAAAGTGAAAAGTGAAAGTGAAGTTGCTCAGTTGTGTCTGACTCTTCGCGACCCCATGGACTGCAGCCTACCAGGCTCCCCCATCCACGGGATTTTCCAGGCAAGAGTACTGGAGTGGGTTGCCATTGCCTTCTCCAGATCATGGCTTAAAAAGCACTAAATATTCTAACTACTGGCCCTCAAATCCTCTTAGTCATACTGAAGGATTTCTCTAACCTCAGTCTAATCTACTGGCCCTCTCTGAGAGTAGCAGAAATATTTCACAACATACATATAATGGACGCTTTTCAGCTGCATTCTTGAGTCACCAGCAGGCCAGGCCCTATCATACAGTGGTATAGGGAAGCTGTCCACCACTATACTCTTAATTTGCTCCTCTCAAGAGATCGGCTTACTTTATGGTATCTCCTTGCATGCCCTTCAAATTAGTTAAGTTAAATAACTGTCTTTGGAAGGAACTGGAGAAATGTGATAATCCTCAGTATGTCACTAAGTTTTCTTTTTACAAAAAAGAAATACGTGAAATATTTTACATAGCACATTTTGGTTTCCTGAACCAAGCCTCCCAGGAGCTGGTGTATTTTGCTCCTTTAAAAAGTTGGAAATAAACAATCCTTCTTCGCATTTCTATTACCTAGGCCTTATAAATCTAGAATTCTGGTCTTTCCAGCAATAATTACTTAT
The DNA here is from genome assembly GCA_006410615.1 of Neotragus moschatus. Classification (NCBI taxonomy): domain Eukaryota; kingdom Metazoa; phylum Chordata; class Mammalia; order Artiodactyla; family Bovidae; genus Neotragus; species Neotragus moschatus. The sequence continues at coordinate 317,838 of SJYA01000575.1, read as the reverse complement.
TTTTGAAAGCAGTATAGGTGATTACTAATAGGTTTATGAGCCCCTAATGAAGGTTAACAATCCCATTTAATTTCCTGCTTGGTGGCTGGAATTTTTTTTCCTACCCAAAGCATCTCAAAGCCTCAGAGTCCAGAATTCTTCCTTCCTCCATCAATAATGATACCTCATGTATCAGCTGGAAGAGTCATTTGATGTTTATGCTTAAAGTCTTAAGAAATATTAAAAAAAAAAAAACTCTCTGAAATATTCAGAATATCATTTGCACTGTTCCCGTATCGACTACAGGCAAATATAAGATCATATTGAGTATGATATTAAAACAAATTGGAGCAGAGATGGAATTCAAGAAAATATATATGGACAAATTACACAGAAAGTAAACATAGATTGATAGAGATACATGGATAGAGATGCACAGAGAGATTCACAATTATAAAAGATTATTAGAATCACTAATGAAAAAGTTGGTTTCCAACAGAGAGTGAGAGAGCTTGACTTAGAAGAGAATGTGTTAATTACACTCAGTCGGATACACTTTCAAATTTTTAAATAGCCTGAAATTCATGAGATTAAAATAATTTTGAACAAGAGAGAAATTGTAATGATTTTTTTAATTTGCCAAATCGAAGAGTAGCTTAATAACAAATGAAAATCTTATAAATGTCTTAGTTTTTCCTCTTCAAAATGTAAAATAAAATTGTAAACCACTTTAAAACAGTATATTAGAAATGGAAACTTTGCAGTTAAAAAATACCATGTCCTCAAAATAGATGTACATTAAAGGAATATAGTCATATAAGTGCTATTTCCATTGTGTATGCCTTGGAAATAAATATCATCTGTATTTAGACAGATGATAACATCTTAAAAGGTTCAATTACGGTGGAAATAAAAAAATATTTTTATTTCAGGCACTTTGGCAAGTAAATAATTAAGCATACATAAACCAATGGCACCCCACTCCAGTGCTCTTGCCTGGCAAATCCCATGGATGGAGGAGCCTGGTGGGCTGCAGTCCATGGGGTTGCTAAGAGTCAGACACGACTGAGCAACTTCACTTTCACTTTTCACTTTCATGCATTGGAGAGGGAAATGGCAACCCAAGTCAGTGTTCTTGCCTGGAGAATCCCAGGGACGGGAGAGCCTGGTGGGCTGCCGTCTATGGGGTCGCACAGAGTCGGACACGACTGAAGCGGTTTAGCAGCAGCAGCAGCAAACCGTCTCAATGGGCTTCCAAGGTGGCGCTAGTGGTGAAGAACCTGCCTGCCAGTGCAGAAGACATGAGAGACGTAGATTCAATCCCTGGGTTGGGAAGATCCCCTGGAGGAGGGCATGGCAACCCACCCCAGTATTCTTGCCTGGAGAATCCCATGGACAGAGGAGCCTGGTTGGCTACACTCCATGGGATCGCTGAGTTGGTCANTTTAGCAGCAGCAGCAGCAAACCGTCTCAATGGGCTTCCAAGGTGGTGCTAGTGGTGAAGAACCTGCCTGCCAGTGCAGAAGACATGAGAGACGTAGATTCAATCCCTGGGTTGGGAAGATCCCCTGGAGGAGGGCATGGCAACCCACCCCAGTATTCTTGCCTGGAGAATCCCATGGACAGAGGAGCCTGGTTGGCTACACTCCATGGGATCGCTGAGTTGGTCATGAATGAAGTGACTGAGCACAGGCACGCAAACTTTCTCAAAACAAAAACACCTGAGAATCTTGAAAACTGTGTGGAGCTGCCTTGTGTCTTAGCCAGTATTCTTCAGCTTTGTGCTTGAGACACCCAGGGAGGAAATAAACAGCACCTCGTTTCTCTGGAATTATTCCATATGTCTTTCTGTCTTGCCTGATCTGTGTCTCCTTGGCTCACATATTCCTGGTTTTCAGTTTAACTATTTGACTCCTTTTCTTTTCCAAATCCATTGGATGTTACTCCCAGATTTAGAGTTACTCATTTCAGCTCTCATCTCATATACAACTACTAATTTTATTCAATTTAAATAAGATTGAGAGAAACCATGCACCATAGGTTCTGACCCTCATCCCAGTAACCTAGAAAAGCAGCTAAAGTGATCAGAACCTGGGTACTTTGGGCAGTCTATACCACATGCAGTGTTGATACTTACCTTCTTAACATAACTATATAGTTTAGAGGAATTTTCTGCACTTGGATATTAAATAGCTCAGTGAAATTTGATTGAGATTCCTGGTTGAGGCTGATGAGTTGAGAAAATAGGCATCTAATTTCCCAAAGTTCAAATGGAAGATGTTTGCAATTGTTGACTTAAAACATAGTCACAACCTAAAATGTGAGAGTTATGTTTTATTAAGTGGCAATTTTTAGGACTTCAAGCCTGGGAGAGTGCATCTCAAGTGACCCTGAGAGAACTGCTCCACACGGCAAGGGAGGGGTCTGGTTATATAGAAGTTTGCAACAAAGGACAGGTAGTCTGAACATCAAAAGTATTTTTGTGAATGAAAACCAAATATCTCAGGTTAAGGGATTAAGCGCTTTTCTATATATGGGAAGATGCAAGAGTCTGTGCTCACTGAAATTATTCCTTCCATATGCATCTCAGCTACCTGGGGCCAGTAGTATCACGGATTTGTCCTCAGTGCTCACCATAGGGAGTGGCTGTAACCTCATGGCTGCCAGATCACAGGTATTGTTCTCCTTCCTGGTTGCCCTGGAGGGCTGGGATCGCTGATGACTGTGGCATTGTCGTTTACTGATATAGCAGGAAACCCTCCATTTCTTACATTAGACGTCTCGAAACCAACCAGTGATACTTTCATGGTCATTGGTGTTTAACTTGTGCCTTAAAAGACAGGAGGTTAATCAAAGAGAGTGAGAATTCCTTTGAAGAAAGTTTATCCAAACTGATTTATGTATCACTGTTACATCTCGGTGGGAGAGACAAGTGGGGTGCCTAAAGGGCGCAACCCGCTTGAAATGTGAGGATGTCGACTAGGAGTGTAGAGTGACATCTTACCCCCTGAAATGAATATTACTGACGTGGAAAACACCTTAGTCCTACTTGCATTGCTGCAAAAGTGGAATGAGTGACAATGTTCTTGAAATTGATTGCTCTAGATCTCCTGAACTTAAAAGGCATAAGGATTCCATTTTTTAAATCTTATCTGGAAATGCAAAAAAAGTGAGATTCTGAAGCTGTTAGTGATAGCAGAGAAAGGTTAGAGGTGCAGTAGGAATATCCTGGATGTCTAGAACTGGACAAAGAGGTGAAAGAAGGTAGTGAAGCTAGAGCCTTTTCAAATACCTGTTTCAGACAGGGCCAGTCATTGGAGTGCAGAGACCCTGATGGTGCTGCTGCTGCTAAGTCACTTCAGTCACGTCCGACTCTGTGTGACCCCATAGACGGCAGCTCACCAAGATCCTCCATCCCTGGGATTCTCCAAGCAAGAACACTGGAGTGGGTTGCTGTTTCCTTCTCCAATGCATGAAAGTGAAAAGTGAAACAGAAGTCGCTCAGTCACATCCGACTCCGCGACCTCATGGACTGAAGCCTACCAGGCTCCTCTGTCCATGGGATTTTCCAGGCAAGAGTACTGGAATGGGGTGCCATCACTTTCTCTGAGAGATCCTGATAGCAGAAAACAATTATATGGTGAGATATACAATTGCAGCTTCTCTGTGCCTGACCTTATCTTCCTTCATCAGACCACAAATGGAGGAATTTTTAATAGCATGATGAGCAGAGGAGTCAAGTAACAAACACTACACCTGACTTCTTCTTTCAGATTTCTCTGGCTGGTCTGAGTTAAATATAGGGAAGTGGGAGAAACTTTAAATTGCAAATAAGCTTGAAGTATGGATTCAGATTGCTGGGTTTATTAATACACGATAGAGAAATTGTTCTAATCTGGCTCTGCCTGGAAAACTAGAATTTCCCTTTGATATCAACCAGATGTGGAAAAGGAATATTTTGATGTAGTCCTGAAGGTAGTAATCAGGGAAAATGAAGCTGAATTCTGCAAATAGTTGAAGGAGTCCTACCCATTTCATAATCGATTTATACTTACTCCTTTTGGTTAGGAGGTTTTGTTAAAAAAAAAAAAATGTTTCATGGGCAGATCAAAATTCTAGCATCAAAAAGTAAAATCAACTGAAAAAATCATAAGTTGATAGAAAATGTACAAAATGTAAGAGTATGAGGTCTTAAAAATATTGGGTAAATTTCAGTAGCAAAACAGTAGTGTTTATCAAAGTGTAATATGTGATATAGTTGGGTTAGAATCATAGAGGTGGAGAGAGAAAAGATGCAAATACCTGTATCACATTCTAGATGTATTGAATCAGAAACTGTGCTGAGCCCAGCGATTTCACGTGGATCTTACATGGTGCTTATCCAGTCAAAATTTGAGAGTCTTTTGAAAAAAATAATGAGAAAAAAGTAACACAAAGAAAATAAATTTGAGACAGATGAATGACAAATACTGTTTTACTAAGTTTTCTTTAACCAGATAATACTTATTTTCAGTATCTTTTCATTTATGTACTTCATGGGTAATACCATCCTAATAATTTTCACACTAAAAAGGGGTAGAAGGCAAATAATCAGGATATTTGTAATGTCCCCCTTTGCTTTGCCTGCTTTCAACTTGAGGTTTTAATTCTGTTTAATCACTAAAATAGCAATTTGCTTAATTTGCTATTCTTAATTGCCTTGGCTATTAAAAAATTAATTATCAACTAAATGGGTTAAAATTTAGATTGGCTGTTTGAGAAACTGCAAGATGTTGAGATTCCTCAGTTGAGTAATTTGGCTTTACATAATTGATTATTTTCCCAGTTATATTTAAAACAACATACTCTAAACTATTTTACAGTGTCTCCTATGTTTTGAGTTGAATTGTGTCCCCCATTAAAACTATGTTGAAGTCCTAATCCTTGGGGCCTCAGAATGTGACCTTATTTGCAAACAGGGTTGTTACAAGTGTAATTAGTTAAAAGTGAAAGTTGCTCAGTCGTGTCTGACTCTTTGTGACCCCAGGGACTATACAGTCCATGGATATTTCCAGGCCATAATACTGGAATGGGTAGCCTTTTCCTTCTCCAGGGGATCTTCACAACCCAGGAATCGAACCAGGGTCTCCTGCATTGCCCATAGAGTCTTTATTGACTGAGCTTATTAGGTGAGAGGACACTGTCTTAGGGCGGGCTCTTAATTCAGTATGATGTCTGTACTTAAAAGAAGAGATGAGACAGTCACAGAGATGTGAAAAGGAAGTATGGCTCTGTGATACAGAGGCAGAGACTAGGGTTATTCATCTACAAATGGTTGTCAAGGATTGCTAGCAAAATCCAGAAGTTAGCAGAGGAGAGGAAGGTTTCACAGAGTGAAAGTTTGATTTTGAGCTTCTGGCCTTCAGGGCCGTGAGACAAAAATTTTCTCTTGTTTTAAGCCACTCATTTTGTGATAACAGCATGGGAAATGGATATGTCTTATGTAGGTACAAATAATAATAAGTAAAATGAGTGGGCATTCCCCAATCGCTCAGCAGGTAAAGAATCTGCCTGCAATGCAGGAGACACAGAAGATGCCGGTTCAATCCTTGGGTCGGGAAGAGCCCCTGGAGAAGGAAATGGCAACCCACTTCAGTATTCTTACTTGAAAAATGCCACGGACAGAGTAGCCTGGTGGGCTACAGTCACAAAAGATCAGACACAACTGAATGACTGAGCATGCACAAAGTAAGTGGGCTATTTCAGTAAACATAGAAATTTACAAATTCATTTTCAGAGGAGGAAAGTACATTTTTTAGTGTGTTTTTAATTCACGCAAGTGTTAACTATTTTAGACATATCAGGACAGTAAGTAACAGAGATCTACCGACTGTGTGTGAGCTTATTAACTATAACTTTAAACTACTGTAAATAAGCTCAATATGACAATGTTAGGGAAATACACAAAATTTTTGTAACATTGAAAAGAATATTTACAGACACATTGATCGAGGTCATAGAAAGTATCTTAGAGACTGAAATAAATTCTCTGAATACAACTGTGTATGATACATAAACTTGAGTTTTCCTGTTATACGACATAGTGTATTTTTAGTTCATTTGTTCATATTTTAAAATATTATCTTGGGAAGGGAATTACCTTATATCTTTACTGCAATTATATTAATATAACTGTAAAAAATTACAGAGTGATATAATATCCATAAGAGTTCTGATAAAAGGCTCAGTTGGTGTTCATCAGGGCACCATGGTTTTAATGAAGTAACTAAGTAAATGATAAAGGAATTTGGAATAAAGCTGAAGAGAGACAAAAATCTTCTGATTTTAAAGTATAGGTTAGTGTACGTATTAAATAGTATTTATGGAACAAAGCAATCTCTACTGTCTATAGCCATGTGCTTTCTGGTAAAATTAATGAATCAGGCAAAAGATAAAAGTATACGATCTAGAGATGAAGAGAAGAGGCATTCTAGATTCATGGACAGGCTTGTCAGAGACTATAACATTGTAACTTCTGAGACAGAAATGGTGTTGGTGCTTGAATCCTATATTTCAGTAAAACTCTCAGTTGTATCTTCGTGCAGTTCAAGATAATTTTAGGCAAAGGAGATCTTAATCAATTTTCTGATCATTTATTTTGATACAACTACACTTTTTGTAAAATTGTCCAGCAAAAGAAATGGAAAAAAAATCAAAAAGAGAAAGATGTGGATTTCAAGAAAAAAATAGAACTAACCTAAAATGAACTAATAAGAAGCTATAGAGTGAAACTGGACATTGGACCCAAATAGCAATCTGTCTACATTGGGGCAGCAGTGGTTAGACTTCTAAAGCAAGTACATCTGTACATACACAGAAGAGAATTCTAGTGCAGAAATATTTGGCTAAAGACTGAGAAAACTTCGATGATAAGATTAAAAATACTTGAAAAGAGTCATTACAAATCCTAAGAAAATAATTATGAAAATTAAAAATTGCAATCCAAAAAACTGACATGATTTTGAAAATTTCATAGCTTATGAGAATAAAATCCACTTGTTTTTAACATTTGAACCATTCTCTCTTAAACATCACAAATTTAGGATAATTGAAATAAATGTAACATTATTTTCTATTTTTCAATGAATAGTAGTTTCATGATAATAATAACTTATCAATTTAAAATGCATCCAAAAGTTACCAAAGTAATGAAAATATTATTGGTCACGATATTGTTAAAAAAAGACAATCTCTGGGACTTCCCAGGCGGTCCAGTAGTTAAGACTTCACCTTCCAATGCAAATTGTGAGTTCAATCCTTGGTTGAGGACCTAAGATCCCACATTTCCTGTGACCAAAAATCCAAAAGCATCGTACAGAAACAATATTGTAACAAATTCGATAAAGACTTTAAAAATGGTCCACATTAAAAAAATCTTTAAAAAGAAAACACAATCTCTGTGCTAAACCCAACATTTTAAGCTGTTTTCCCTATAGAACTGTTTACCAGTTCACAAGGAATATATGGCACACATCTCTACTGAGAAGGAAATTAAAGAGAACCGGAGTAAGAAACCTTTTGGTAGTCTCCTGGGATGGAGGAGAAAAGGATTTATTAGAGTTATAAAATGGCCAGATAGCCATGACTTGAGTCACAGTCCCTAAGATAAGTGAAGCATAGAGAAATCAGCTTTCTCTCTTTTTTTTTTTTAAAGTTACTTTTCCCCTAAGTCTTTATTGAATTTTGTTACAATATTCCTTATTTTATGTTTTTATTTTTTGGCCTTAAGGGTTGTGGGATCTTAACTCCCTGATCAGGGTTCGAACCCACACTCCTCTGCATTGGAAGACAAAGTCTTAACCAGTGGACCACTAGGGAAGTCCCAATAAGTAAGTTTCATACACTTCACTGCTTCTCTCCTTCAGTTGTTTGACACCTTTATACATGCCGCAGGGCTACAGGATAAAAAAGCATGAGTAAAGCTTCGATTGTGGTAGTCTCATGTCTTTGGTACAACTAAAAGGATCTTTCTAAGAATTAAGAACAAATCTTGAAAAAAAAAAAAAAAAAAGGCCGAACACATAGCTTTGATTCAGTTTCTGATTGAATTTAAGGTAGTCTGCATCAAAATTTATTGACAGTCATGAACTGAAATCATTTATTTCCAGATTACATAAGATTACCTAGAAATTTAAAAATTTTGCAAACAAATTATTTGGTTTTTAATGAAACATGAGCTTGCATACAGAGTTGACAGAAACGAAAAATGGAAAGAGATCTACAGGTTATTCACATAGTTTATAAAAATGCAAACTTAAATTGCAATTATATTCAGCAAAATAAGTACCTCCAGAGAACTAGATTTCCAGAGAACTGGAATCTGTAAAAAACAAACAAACAAACAAAATATACACACACACACACATACAGTAGCGAATACAGAGCTGGACAATGAAACTATTGTAATTAAGAGCTCAATAGATGAGTTTAACACTAGAAAGGACAGAGCTAAGGAGGTAAATGGTAAACTGGATAATACAGCAATAGAAAATACCTAATCTGGAGCATAGAGAACTATACAGAGCTATTGTTCAGTTGTTCTATTTTCAACAACTATAGGCTCAAAATAGGAAAAGGAGTACATCAAGGGTGTATATTGTCACCCTGCTTATTTAACTTATACACAGAGTACATCATGAGAAGTGCTGGGCTGGAGGAAGCACAAGCTGGAATCAAGATTGACAGGAGAAATATCAATAACTTCAGATATGCAGATGACACCACCCTTACGGCAGAAAGTGAAGAACTAAAGGGCCTCTTGATGAAAGTGAAAGAGGAGAGTGAAGAAGTTGGCTTAAAGCTCAACATTCAGAAAACTAAGATCATGGCATCTGGTCCCATCACTTCATGGCAAATAAATAAGGAAACAGTGAAAACAGTGGCTGAGTTTATTTTTCTGGGCTCTAAACTCACTGCAGATGGTGACTGCAGCCATGAAATTAAAAGCCGCTTACTCCTTGGAAGGAAAGTTATGACCAACTTAGCATATTAAAAAGCAGAGACATTACTTTGCCAACAAAGGTCCCCCTAGTCAAAGCTATGATTTTTCCAGTAGTCATGTATGGATGTGAGAGTTGGACTATAGAGAAAGCTGAATGCTGAAGAATTGATGCTTTTGAACTGTGATGTTGAGAGTCCCTTGGACTGCAAGGAAATCCAACCAGTCAATCCTAAAGGAGATTAGTCCTGGGTGTTCCTTGGAAGGACTGATGTTGAGGCTGAAACTCCAATACTTTGGCCACCTGATGCAAAGAGCTGACTCATTGGAAAGGATCCTGATGCTCGGAAAGATTGAGGGCAGGAAGAGAAGGAGACGACAGAGGATGAGATGGCTGAGTAGCATCACCGACTCAATGGACATGAGTTTCGATGGACTCCAAGAGTTGGTGATGGACAGGGAGGCCTGGCGTGCTGCGGGTTATGGGACCACAAAGAGCTGGACACGACTGAGTGACTGAACTGACTGATAGGTGACAGTTGACAATTTTTAATGTAAGTATAATCAGAGCTCTAAAAGCTTTGGAGGGAATGAGACATTCAGCCAAATTCAGGAAAAATTAAGAAACCCAATAATGTAAAGAAAGCAAAGAAAACCTACCTAAGTACTCTATATTTAGAGTGAATATGTATCACAGTTTATCATAATTTGCATAAATAATCCAGGTTAATTTTTATCTTGTGTGATATTTAATTTTAATTTATATATTTAATATATATGTTAATTATGCACATTTAATTGAATATTTCCCTCCTAAAAGTTTCCAAGTTATAAAAATACATTTACATTTAAATGAATAATAAGTCAACCTGATTAGTAAGTACAACAAACCTCACTACTGACTTATCTAAAGGAGGAAAGGGAGCCAAAAGAAAACAGAATGATATCTTTGAACATCTGAGAGAAAACAACTGCTAACCCTGAAATTTAAATCCAGTAAATATGTTTCAAAAATGAGAATAAAGTGAACATATTTTCAGATAGTCAAAATCTGAGAGAATCTGACACCAAGTGACTTTTGTGCAGGCATTGACAGATTAATGAAAGATTATAGAAAATCCAGAAAACAAATTACAAATATGTGACCTTGATTTATGATTAAGGTAACACTTCAGTGCCGAAATACAAAAGAAAATTGTATGATGTTGGGTGAATTGAATACCCTCCTGAAAAAAGAAATCTTAGGTCATAAAATTAAAAACTCTGCATTCTAGATGCTAAAGATCTAAAAACAAAACCACCAAAAACTCTCTAGAAGGTACCAAATGCAGGAAAGCAACTTCCTGACCTTGTGAGTGGCCAAAGATTTCTGAAAGAAGACATAAAGAACATTAACCATAAAAAATATGATAGAAAGGACTACATTAAATATTCGTATTTGTTAAAAGACAACATTAAAAGCTTTAATGGCAAGTGAAATATGGACAAAATGTACAATATATATAGATAAATTATATATATTTTCAATGTATTAAGGACTCTTACAGTCAGGAAAAGATAGTAAACAATAAAACTGATGAATAAGGGACTCATACAAAAGTAAGTACAGTAAATTAAAAAGCATTAAGATGTTCAAGCTCTCACTCAAAGAAAAATTAAATTTAAAGCTCTATCACTTTATGCAAAAGCGAATGATGAAAATGAAGAAAAGAGACATGGCTAGAATAAAGACTGGCATTACCTAGTGTGGCTCTGGACATAGAGAAATGCAGCTCCAATGTGTGGCTCCATTGCTGCTGATGTTAAGAAAATGGGGGCATTATACAGAAGCTGAGCTTACATAAGCATTGTGACGCATGTAGAGCTAGTTAATTGAGACAAAGTACTCTTTACATTTGGATGTAAGGAGGGTTCAGAGAAGGCTTCCCTGGTGGCTTAGATGGTAGAGAAGTCCATGGACAGAGGAACCTGGTGGACTACAGTCCATGGGGTCACAAAGAATTGAACATAACTGAGTGAATAACACTTCATTCTGTGAAGGTTCAGAGAAAGAATGAGAATGGATTCTGAGTGCTTCAGTTCAGTTCAGTTCAGTTGGTCTTTGCGTGTTTGACTCTGCAACCCCATGCACTGCAGCACACCAGGCCTCCCTGTCCATCACCAACTCCCAGAGTTCACCCAAACTCATGTCCGTTGAGTCGATGATGCCATCCAAAAATCTCATCCTCTGTTGTCCCCGTCTCCCCCTACCCTCAATCTTTCCCAGCATCAGGGTCTTTTCCAATGAGTCAGCTCTTCGCATGAGGTGGCCCAAGTATTGGAGTTTCAGCTTCAACATCAGTCCTTCCAATGAATACCCAGGACTGATCTCCTTTAGGATGAACTAGTTGGATCTCCATGCAGTTCAAGGTACTCTCAAGAGTCTTCTCCAACACCACAGTTCAAAAGCATCAATTCTTTGGTGCTCAGCTTTTTTTATAGTCCAACTCTCACATCCATACATGACTACATGAAAAACCATAGCTTTGACTAGGGGGACCTTTGATGGCAAAGTAATGTCTCTGCTTTTTAATATGCTGTCTAGGTTGGTCATAATTTTCCTTTCAAGGAGTAAGGGTCTTTTAATTTCATGGCTGCAATCACCATCTGCAATGATTCTGGAGCCCCCAAAAATAGTCTGACACTGTTTCCACTGTTTCCCCATCTATTTGCCATGAAGTGATGGGACTGGATGCCATGATTTTAGTTTTCTGAATGTTGAGCTTTAAGCCAACTTTTTCACTCTCTGCTTTTGCTTTCATCAAGAGGCTCTTTAGTTCTTCTTCACTTTCTGCCATAAAGGTGCTGTCATGTGCATATCTGAGGTTATTGATATTTCTCCCGACAGTCTTGACTCCAGCTTATACTTCTTCCAGCCCAGCATTTCTCATGTTGTATTCTGCATATAAGTTAAATAAGCAGGATGACAATATACAGCCTTGACGTACTCCTTTTCCTATTTGAAACAGTGTGTTGTTTCATGTCTAGTTCTAATTATGCTAATTATGTTCTATTTTATCTGGGAGTGGTTATGTATGTCTACTTATTCTGAGAAAATCCACAATGGAATACAATTATGATTTTATACTGTCTGGCTTTATGTCATACTTCACAGGAGTTTATATATATATATATATAAACAACACACTAGAAAATATATTTTCAAAATATATTGAAACAATAAGTGATTAATACCTATGTTAGTGTTCTAGGACGGTCACACACACATACACACGCACACACAAATAAGCTATAGACTGAGTGGCTTAAATAGCGGAAATTTATTTTCTAACAATTCTGGAGGCTAGAAATCCAAAAATCTGGGTTGCTTCAGGCTTGGTTCTATCTGAGGCCTCCTTTTTTTGGCCTGTGGATGACTGTCTTCTCCCTGTGTCTTCACGTGGTTTTACTTCTGTTCATGACTGTGTCCCCGTCTCCTCTTTTTAAAGAGTGCCAGTCATATTGGACTAAGGCCTGCACTAAGGGCTTCATTTTAACTTAGTCACCCTTTTCAAAGACCATATCTCCAAACATAGTTATAATGAGAAGTGCTTCAGATTAGCAATTCAACATATGAATTTCAGGGGGGATAAACAATTCTGTTCACAACATCATTATTGTAAATTAAAATAAGACCACATAAAACTGATATTAACTGATACAAAAGTGGGCAACTGGGAGAAATATGCCCTTCACGAAATTTTTAAAAAAATACAGATTGCTCCTAACAAACTGATAATTTTAATTTACAGTTTCAAAAGAATGCATACTTAAAGTAATGTGGGTATATTATTCCTTTCTTTTTGGGATAAAATGAGAGACAGAGAGAGAGAAGGAAAAGGATGAGAAAGAAGAGGAGGAGAGGGGAGGAATGCAGAGATTATATAAAAACCCTTGAAAGTGAATGTCTCTCAGTTGCGTCTGACTGCAACTCCGTGAACTGTAGCCTGCCAGGCTCCTGTGTCCATGGAATTCTCCAGGCCAGAATACTGGAGTGGGCTGCCTTTCCCTTCTGCAGGGAATCTTCCCAGCCCAGTGATTAAACCCAGGTCTTTCATATTGTGGGTAGATTCTTTACTGTCTGAGCCACCAGGGAAGCCCAAAAAACTTTAAGATATATTAATGTTCATTGCTGTACAAGTTTATATTTTTAAAGTGACATTCTGAATATTTCTTTACCACTTAATTTTCGATAATAATTATGTATTGTTCTTATGATAAGAACGAAAAACAGTCCTCTGAAACATTAATGGCATTTTGCTCTAATTCCTTTTGAGAGTAACATGATTTTCAACCATGACACAGATTTAGTAAAAGAATTTACATGCGGATTGAAGTGAAATACCATGGATATCTTGAGGGGAAAACACTAAGGGAGTCTATGCGAGCTTTAAAATTTCCTTGAGTATATTGCTGATTTTGATAGCTGTGGGTCTATATTCTTAATAAAAATACCACCCCATAGCTGCGGAGCAAATGAGAAGCAGGCTGCCTGGGAAGTTGAGAAGGAAAGCCCCATGGAATAAAGCTCTTAGATGTTAGAGTTGGACCTTTGGGGCAGTAAAGGAATCATAAATCAGCCTCACCAGAGGACCACAGGATGTGAAAAGTAATATATCTATAATACTTTTTTGGTGGAAAGTAACAAATAGAATCAAAAGTATTTCTAAGGAAAAGGTGACGCATAGAAGATGAGGAGATACGTTTATCTCTATGATATATACAAGCATCATAGACACACATAGACATATAATTGTTTTTACCCGAACAGTATAAAAATGTGTAATGTAAAATATATTTTTACCATCAAGGGCACCAAGTTTGCCAATATACACAATTGAGTATTTTTCTATTGATATTTCTAATCATTGTATAACATAATATCAAATATCTTCATAATAATAAACAGCAGTTTTTAGTACTTCCTATGTTCACAGCACTGTGAAAATTATTTTACATATATTTTCTCCTGATATTTGAGTAACAACTCCATGAGATAAACTCTTCTATTTTCTCGGTTGTATAGATGAATGAATTAAACCAGGCTGTCCTGGTGGCTTAGAGGGTGAAGAGTTCATCTGCAGTACAGGAGACTCAGGTTTGATCCTTGGGTCAGGAAGATCCCCTGGAGAAGGGAATGGCAACCCACTCCAGTATTTTTGCCTGGGAAATCCCAGAAACATAGGAGCCTTGTGGGTCACAAAGAGTCAGACGCAACTGAGCAACTAAGCACGCATGAATTAAACCACAGAGGCATTAACTAAGTTTCCCTGTAAGACACAGTTACACACTGCCTACATAAGGATTTGAACCTAAGTATCCCTTGGGTGACTCATTCTTAGCCATTAGAATAGGTGATTAGTTAATTCATTCACTAAACAAATGCTAAACAGTACCATGAAGACTTAAGTAAGAAAGTGAAAACGTAATAAAGTGAAAAATAAAGTGAAAAGGTAATAAAATAAGACCGATAAGAATGAGAAAGTAAATCAAGATGCTGTAATGGGAAAGAGTATTCCTGGCAGAGAGAATAGTAAGTGTGAAAACCCTGAGGAAGAACTGGCAAGGTGGTCTCTGTGTTTGCAACAGAAGGAACGATGTGAACCATAGTAGGGGATCATACAAGGATGAAAAATGCTAGATCTGACCGCTTGCCCACAACATGAAATCAGTCTTTACTGTTGATGAGTTGAGATGTGATGGGAATGTTTTGAGTATAGAAATAAGATGCTATGAATTCTGTTTTTAATAGGAAACACTGTGATAAATCATTTTTACTAGGTTTTCAGTTTCCTTGTGGTATTTTGTATATTGCTACTGCTGCTGCTAAGTCACTTCAATCGTGTTTGACTCTGTGCAACCCCATAGACGGCAGCCCACCAGGCTTCCCCGTCCCTGGGATTCTCCAGGCAAGAACACTGGAGAGGGTTGCCATTTCCTTCTCCAATGCATGAAAGTGAAAAATGAAAGTGAAGTCGCTCAGTTGTGTCCGACTCTTCGCGACCCCATGGACTGCAGCCTACCAGGTTCCTCCATCCATGGGATTTTCCAGGCAAGAGCACTGGAGTGGGGTGCCACTGCCTTCTCTGTTGTATACTGAGGTTTTCTCAAATAAATTGAACAGGTGTGTCTTTCTCGAAAACCATTCTGGAGTGTGAATGTCATATATTTTTGTTTTGCAATGCAACACATGTTTGCCTGTAACTATGGAAGTATGTAAAGATTAATTGATGAGTTGAAATCTACTGGATTTACTGACAAAATGAGGAAGTGAATCTGTGACCCACTAGATATTTCTCCACTTTCTGACTACACAGGTGGACTGGACATATTCCATTCAAATTTGTAAAAACATATTTCATTCTCATAACCTGGAAGAAGACCATTAATATAGTAAGTGGTAAATGAAAAATCTTTATATTGCTTCTTTATATAAAATAGTATTAGATATGTATTATATATAATACATACATTATATATCTATTATAATGTATATAATACATACATTATATATCTATATAATGTGTATAATACATAAATAATTTCATGTACATATTTTATGTGTGTATATATGTATATAATGCATACATGTGTATTATATGTATATATAATACATGTATATGTAATATATATAATACATACATTATGTGTATTCTATAATATATATACGGGGACTCCCCTGATAACTCAGACAGTAAAGAATCCGCCTGCAATGCAGGAGACCAAAGTTCGATCCCTGAGTTGGGAAGATCCTCTGGAGAAGGAAATGGCTACCCACTCCAATATTCTTGCCTGTAGAATTTCATGGACAGAGTAGCCTGTAGGGCCACAGTCCATGGGTGGCAAAGAGTAGGACATAATTGAATGACTTTCACTGTTTACAAAACAATTTTTGCATGATTGGAAAAAAGTCCTCAGGCTGCCCTAACATTAACTATTTTTGAAAAGGGAAGAGAGGAGAATTTCTTTATATTTAGTACCAATATTACCTGATACATAGTTTTTTGTTGTTGATGATGTATGTACTTTTTAAAATAAAAAATTACAGCACTGAAAGAAATTGAAAATACATCAAAATATCTGGGATGCAACTGACACAGTATTGAGAGGAACATTTACAGGGGTATGTGCTTGCAATAGAAAAGAAGAAATATCTGAAGTCAGTAATTTATGTTCCTACCTTAAGAAAACAGAAAAAGAAAAACAAAATAAATCCAAACTGAGTGGAAGGAATAGTAAAGTCACAAATTGATAGAATTGAAAGCAGTCGAGAAAATAAAACTGATTTACTTCTTTGAAATGATAAATAAAACTAATGAGCCTTTTGCAGGACTAACCAACAGATACCTATATCTACATCTATCATCTAGAGTGTGGATAATATAAAAAATGAAAGAGAGAACACCACTGCTGAGCCCATGGACATTAAAATGATAAAATGAGCAAGTCTGTGCCCAGAAATTTGATAATTTAGATGAAATGGGCAATTTCTAGAAAGATACAATTTACCAAAATTCATGCAATGAGAGATAATAAAAATTAGCCTACAAAAAATAAAGTATTAAGCCTGGTAGTTTCACTAGTGGATTTTACCAAACATTTGAAGGAGAAATCACGCCAGTATTCTGTGTTCTCTTCCAGCAGACACGGTAACTCATTTTATGAGGCAAGTACCACTGAAACTCCAAAATGAGATAAAGAAATTGTGAGAAAAGAAAATTAAAAACGTTAAAAACCATGAACATAGATGTAAAAATCAACAAAATATTAATGAAATCCAACAATTTGTGAAAAGAATTATATGCCATGACACATGGGATTTATCACAGTTATGCCAGTCTAGTTCAGCATTTGAAAATCAATCATTACAATCCACAGTATCAGTATGCTATATAAGAACAATCATTTGATCATTAGTAGATACCTAATAAGTCTGTGACCAGAGCCAACCTCCATTCATAACTAAAAACTCTGAGCTCAAATACAGGGGGACTTTCTAAACTGGAAAAAATTACACGTACAGAAGCCTGCAACAACATCATGCTTTATTTTTAATTTTTATTTTTTTAGTTTGTTTTGCTTTACAATACTGTACTCATTTTGCCACTGAATGGATACTTTCCCTCCTGGATTGGGAACAAGACAAGAATGCCTGCCCTCACTGTACTTACAGTATATGCTAGAAATTCTAGCCAGCACAAAAAGGCTAGGCAAGAAAAAGAAAAAAGGACATACAAATTGCAAAGAAAGAAATGAAGCTGTTCTTATTTACAGAGGATGTGACAGCTCCGTAGATCCCTGCTGTTTAGTCTCTAAGTCATTTCTGACTCTGCGACCCAATGGACTGCAGTGCACCAGGCTTCCTTGTCCTTCACTATCTCCTGGAGTTTGCTCAAACTCATGTGCACTGAGTCAGTGATGCTATCCAGCCATCTCATTCTCTGTCACCCTCTTCTCCTGTCCTCAGTCTTTCCCAGAATCAGGGTCTTTTCCAATAAGTTGGCTCTTCGCATCAGATGGTCAAATTTATTGGAGATTCAGCATCAGTCCTTCCAGTGACTGTTCAGGGTTGATTTCCCTTAGGCTTGGTGGGTGTGATCTCCTTGCTGTTCAAGAGACTCTCAATAGTCTTTCCCAGCACCACAGTTTGAAAACATCACTTCTTTGGCATTCAGTCTTCTTTGCAGGAAGATTCTTTATGTCTGAGCCGCCAGGAAAGCCCAGGAATACTAGAGTGGTAGCCTAACCCTTCTCAAGGGGATCTTTCCAACCCAAGAATTCAATTGGGGTCTCCTGCATTGCAGGCAGATTCTTCACCAGTTGAGCTAACAGGGAAGACCTGGATTTGATCCCTGGGTTGGGAAGGTCCCCTGGAGAAAGAAAAAGCTACCCACTCCAGAGAATGGCCTAGAGAATTCCATGAACTTGGGGTTACAAAGAGTCAGAAATGACTGGGAAACTTTCAATTCAATTCAAATTCAATTCAGCCTTCTTTATGGTCCAACTCTAACATCTATGCATGACTACTGGAAAAACCATAGCTTTGATTAGATGCACTTTTGTCAGTAAAGTGATTTCTCTACTTTTTAATATGCTGTCTAGGTTTGTCATAGCTTTTCTTCCAAGGGACAAGTGAAATTAAGAGAAAACCCTGAATACTATAAAGAAGAATTATTGTAATAAGTCAATTCAGTGGGGTTTTAGAATACAAGATTAACACAAAGAAAATTAATCTCATTTCTTCATACTAACAATGAATATGTTGATATCAGAATTAAGAACACATTATCTTTTATCATTGATTCAATGAAAATTGAAGTACTTAGGTATAAATCTCAAAAAGCATGTATAGAATCTATATGTTGAAGATTATAAAACCTTGATGGCAGAAATCAAAGAATGCATAAGTAAATGGAGTGAAATATTACATTCATGGATTGAAAGACTCAACACAGTAAACTGTCTGTTCTCTCCAAATTTATCTATAGATTTATGGCAATTCCTTTTGAAATCTCAGCAAGTTCTTATAGACATATTAAGCATATTCTAAAAATGACATGGAAAAGATTAAGACTTTAGTATAGATACTAACTATCTGGAATAAGAAAAATAAAGTGAGATTAATAATTCTGCCCATTTTAAGGAATTCTACATAATTATAGTAACCAAGGGATTTTGGTACTTGAAAAGGGACAAATTGGCTGATAGAATAGATCCATGAAACAAGATAGAAAATCTAGAAATAATTCCATGCAGATATGCAATAATGAACTGTGATAAGGATGAAAAAGCAATTCAATAACAAATGATAGCACTTTCAACAAAGAATGTTGGAACAATTGGCCATCTGTATACCAAAAAAAGGAAAAAAAAAAATCTGGCTAAACCTCATGCTTTATATTAAAATTCACTCAAAATTGGTCATGGAATATTCATTGGAAAGACTGATGTTGAAGCTGAAACTCCAATACTTTGGCCACCTGATGCAAAGAAATGACTCATTTGAAAAGACCCTCATGCTTGGAAAGATTCCAGGCGGGGAGGAGAAGGGGACAACAGAGGATGAGATGGTTGGATGGAATCATTGACTCAATGGACATGAGTTTGAGTAAGCTCTGGGAGTTGGTGATGGACAGGGAGGCCTGGCGTGCTGCAGTCCACGGGGTTGCAAAGAGCTGAACACAACTGAGTAACTGAACTGAACTGAACTGAATACCAAAAAAAAAAAGAAAAAATCTCTGGCTAAATCTCATGCTTTATATTAAAATTCACTCGAAATTGATCATGGACTTATAGGTAAAACAAAAAATAATACAGAGCTTTTACAAAAAGTAGAATGGAAAAATATTAGGGCTGGGCAAAAAATTATCAGACTTGACCCAAAGTGCAAATGAAAAATTGATAAATTGTTTCATTTTAAAATTGAAATTTTTTATTCTGTGAAAAATTATATTAAGAGAATGGATTGACAATCTAAAGACTGGGAGAAAATGTTTGCAAATCACAATTCTGACAAATGACTTACATTTAGAATATAGCAAGGGTTCCCCAAACTCAATAATAGTAAATACTGTGAATAAATTCAATTAGGAAATCAGCAAAATACATGAACAGGCATTTAACTGAAAAAGATTTACAGACGGTAGATGTGTACATGAAAATATATTCAACAGCATTAACCATTCGGGAGAAGCAAATTAAAACCAAACAAGATATCACTACATATCTATCAGATGGTTAAAATAAAGAATAATCATTTCAAATACTGGGGAGAATACAGAGAAACTTCTACATTACTGCTGAGAGTGTGAAATAGTATAAGCCATTCTGGATGACTGTAATAGTTTCTTTAAAAATTAAACATACAATTACCATGCAACCATGTAACTTTAATCTTGGACATTTATCCCAGAGAAATGAAAACCAAAGTCTTACAATAAAACCTGTAAACAAATGCTCATAATAGCTTTAGTTATACACCCCCCAAATGAAAGCAACCTAGATGTCCTTGGACAGGTGAATGATTAAGCAATCTGTGTACATCCACAGAATGGAATACTAAAACAGTGCAAAACCTGGTTGAATCTCAAGAGAATTTTGCTGAGTGAAAAAAAGCCAGTCTCAAAATGCAGAATATAACTATGATTAAATTGATATAACATTCTAGAAAAGATAGAGTTACAGAGCTGTAGATATACACGTTTACTATGGGTGACATACACTTTTAAATGGGTGAAATGCAAACATGGTTGGTGGTTTGTATCAATGTTAATTTTCTGGCTGTGATATCTTACTGAAGCTTTGCAACCTGTATTACTCCCTGTATTATTTCCTACTAATAAATAATTAAAAATACATAACAGAAATAAAAACAGTAGCATTATAATTTGAAAAAACTATTTGATATGGGCTTCTCTGCTGGCTCAGTGGTAAAGGATTTGCCTTCAATGCAGGAGATGAGGGTTCAGTCCCTATACTGGGGAAGATCCCCTGGAGAAGGAAATGGCAACTGACTGAGCAGCTAAACAACAATCTTTAAAAACAAATTAGAGACTATGAAATAATCCAGATTAGAGCATAGATAATTATATAAATTTAACCTTCAGTTTCTAATTTCTTAAAATCTCTAAGTTATTAAGCAAGCTGTATTTCATATTGTTAAGGAAAATAATTTGACTGAAGAGAATTATCATATATCTGAATTCTTTTACATTTCTATAAATGCTAGAATTATTCAAAATGAGACATTTTTGTTCTTAAGAGGGCCATTTAGTTGTACCTCAAGCAGATTGCAAACGTGAAAGTCCCTCTAATGAATTAGTTTATTAGAGGTATATTATGAAAATTTAAGCATGCAAGCAACATTTGGTAAAAATGTATTTTCTAAGTTTTAGATTGTTTACTCTTATTCAATCAAAACAAACTTACCACAGAGAGTAACTTTAAAAGTTGCTTCTTTTGTAGAACCATATTTTTATTTGCTGATTTATATTCACGAATGTCTTGATGCTGGTTCTAATAATTTTTCATTAGAAAGTATATTTCTTACATAATCCACTAAATACAATAGTCTGTTGTTTCTTTGATATAATTGTTACCTGTATTTGGTTCTGTGTATTTTATAAGCATCTCTTGAGAGTTCCTTTGACTGCAAGATCAAACCAGTCAATCCTAAAGTAATTCACTTCAGAATATTCACTGGGAGAACTAATTCTGAAGTGATGCTCTGATATTTTGGTCACCTGATGTGAAGAACTGATGCACTGGAAAAGACCCTGATGCTGGGAAAGGCTGATGGCAAGAAGAGAAGGGGGCAACAGAGGATAAGATAGTTGGATGGCATCACTGATGGACGTGAGTCTGAGCATCTGAGAGATGGTGAAGGACTGGGAAACCTGGTGTGCTGCATTCCATGGGGTTGCAGAGTTGGACCCAGCTTAGTGACTGAATAACAATAACAGAAAAACATAATTGTGCTTTTCCCTAGTGTCTCAGTGGTAAAGAATCTGCCTGCCAATGCAGGAGACATGGGTACAATCCCTGGGATGAGAAAATCCCCTGAAGGAGGCATGGCAATCTGCTCCAGTATTCTTGCCTGGAAAATCCCCATGGACAGAGGAGCCTGGTGGGCTATAGTCCATGGGGTCGCAAAGAGTTGGACATGACTTAGCGACTAAACAACAACAACACATAATCATACTCAGCTATATTATCAATGGCCAGAAAAATATATTAGGATTTACACACTAAATAACACACTCTGTTACACAGTAAATTACACACTTTGTTATCTTGTGGTTTAGAGGCAGAAGAGAAACAACCACAAGTCATTCAAATTTACTTCAGTGCTCTCAAAAGTACAAAATAACTATTAGAATGCTAATATACTCAGTAGAATCAAAGGTAAAACAAAGCCAAGCCCAATAAACAATTCAGAGTTGGAAAACACATGTCAGGATAGTTTGCTCCCCAAAATAACAAAAGTTCTGACTCTCTTAAATAGGAACTGCCCAATGTGAATTATGTGATAATTCATCATTTCTTTCTGGCAGGACTCAGTAACCTCAAAATTCTAATGATCAGAAACACTTTGTACTTTTCAAAGCATTTTCATTTTAATAAATGTTTCCCTTTAAAGATCTCCATCACAGTGATTTGATAGAAGGCTTATTATCTCTGGTTGACAAAGTAGAAAACAGGCTGAAAAGAAGGGTGAAAGTGAATAGTCACTGAATTTAATATGCTGTTCCATTTTGTCTTCTCAACAATTCCCAACTTGACATAACTGGGCTCATTTTACAGAAAAGAACATGGATGCTCAATTGTTCAGTAATGTGTCTCTAGTCAGCTTGTAGCAGACAATATCCCATTACCCACACATCATTACTTCATTATGAATGGTTTCTTTCAAGAATCTGGACTCTTCCTTGACTCATAATTTTATATATTAAAAAAAGTTGTGGGTGTGGTATTTCAGTATATTGTTCATTTATGAAAAATACATACTGTACTAGTTTATAGAAAGGGGAAGGGCTTTGGAGGCAACCAAACTTCTACCAAAACCCAGGTCAGCCATCCTCTACCTTTATTGACCATGGATGCACTGCTTTATTTATTGAAGCGTCAGATACTCAGCTGTAAAATGGAGACCCTGATAGTTCCTCCATCATGTTGAAGAAACTAAATGGAACAAAACCTACAAAGCACTTAGCATAATGCCTGGCACCTGCCAGTCACTCAACAAATAGCAGTATTATACATGATATGCAGATTCCATCACCCTTATGGCAGAAAGTGAAGAATTAAAGAGCCTCTTGATGAAAGTGAAAGAGGAGAGTGAAAAAATTGGTTTAAACTTCAACATTCAGAAAACTAAGATCATGGCATCCGGTACCATCACTTCATGACAAATAGATGGGGAAACAGTGGAAACAGTGACTGACTTTATTTTTCCAAGCTCCAAAATCACTGTGGATGGTGACTGCAACCATGAAATTAAAAGATGCTTGCTCCTTGGAGGGAAAGTAATGACCAACCTAGATAGCATATTAAAAATCAGAGACATTACTTTGCAACAAAGGTCCATCTAGTCAAAGCTATGGTTTTTCCAGTAGTTGTGTATGGATGTGAGAATTGGACTATAAAGCAAGCTGAGCGCCAAAGAATTGATGTGATGTTGAAGAAGATTCTTGAGAGTCCCTTGGACTGCAAGGAGATCCAACAAGTCCATCCTAAAAGAGATCAGTCCTGGGTGTTCATTGGAGGGACTAATGCTAAAGCTGAAACTCCAGTACTTTGGCCACCTGATGGGAAGAGATGACTCATTTAAGAAGACCCTGATGCTGGGAACGATTGGGGGCAGGAGGATAAGAGGACTACAGAGGATGAGATGGTTGAATGGCATCACCGACTCAATGGACATGGGTTTGGGTGGACTCCAGGTGTTGGTGATGGACAGGGAGGCTTGGCGTGCTGCAGTTCATGGGGTTGCAAAGAGCCGGACATGACTGAACGACAGAACTGAACTGATTACACATGAGTCTTCTTTTTATGAACTTTCCACTTCTGACAACAAATTTTAAAAATAAAAAAAAAGAGTAACAATACAAATATATTTATTGGTAAATCATTAAAAGAGCAATATTTGGGGGATAAATTTGGCATGTACAAAAGCATTATAGATGTTGGAATATATTCTATTCAGGTAATTGTTAACCTATTTCTAGATCTATCAAGTCTATGTAGTAGAGTATATTCATGTATGCGATTCTTCTGATCCAGTGGTCTGTCGAGTCCTAGGAGATTGAAATAAAGNAATTTGGCATGTACAAAAGCATTATAGATGTTGGAATATATTCTATTCAGGTAATTGTTAACCTATTTCTAGATCTATCAAGTCTATGTAGTAGAGTATATTCATGTATGTGATTCTTCTGATTCAGTGGTCTGTCGAGTCCTAGGAGATTGAAATAAAGAGTGGAAGGAGATACTACTGAACTTGTAGCATCATATCATACTTAATTATGCTCAAGGGTATTCAGGAGTCAAATTTGTACCAAACTAAACTGGACATGGAACAACAGACTGGTTCCAAATAGGAAAAGGANCTTAGTTTTTAAATATATTGTTAAAAATCATCAATTGGTTTTTTACTCAGATTTGTTATTATCAGAGAATTCTATCAGTATCATATATGGAATCAAAAACATTTTGGCCTTAAAAGTGTTCATTTTTTGTCAAATGATTCCTGTGTGATTGACAAAACCGGTTACTAGGTGTAATATTTAGAGGATTTCTCTAAATAGGCTTTGAAGTTTCTTAACTGATTTGCAGAAATCTTCTATATTTTTACAATTAAAATTGTTTTAATGATTATATAGCTGTTTTATTACTTCATCATTATTAGATTCTGGGTGAGTTTGTTATTCTTTGATATTCTTTTCTTAACTTTTCTTTGTAGATTTAAAACTTCATTATGAGGTTAATGCAACATCTTAATTTTTGCCTTTAGTTTTGAAAAAAAAAAAACATTTTTATACATAGTAAGTCATAATATTACTCCCATTACTATTTACCCTCATTGATATATTACTCTTAGTCATATTTTACCTGAGTATTTTTCCTGATAGCAATATTTCCTTTACAGGTTTAATTTTGGTTAGTATTTGTTATATATTTACTTATTCATTTATTGTTGCCTTTTTGAGTCATTTAATGCAAACTTGTGCTTCTTTATCCTTTTTGATTTTGGACATTTTAAATGAATTCTATCACTATAGTAAAAAATAGTATTTTTAATGTTGATTTGCACTCTGTGTTTTCTGTTGGCCATAAATTGTCTGAACTAAATATTTTCTCATTTTTGACCTTCCATTCATATCAGAATTTAGTTTCTTTTTAATTAATTTTATTGAAATATATTTCACTTGACATATGTTTCAGATGTATAAAACATTAAATCAACATTTTTATAGAAAATTCTTCATACAAAGTTGTTATAAAATATTGACTGTATTGTCTGTGCTATATATTGCATTCTTATAACTTTATACCTAGAAGTTTGTGCCACTTAATCTCCTTCAGCTGTTTTGCCCATACCCCACAGTGTATGGGAGCAGACCTGTAGTTCTTTCTAGGTATTAGTTAAATTTTGCATAGTCTCTATTTATTATAGGAAATATTGATTTACATACATTAACAATTGTGTTTTATTTTACTGATTTACTTTTGGAGCTCCATTTATGACAGCCTAAGCCTTTGAACTGTCGTGTTGGAGAAGACTCTTGAGAGTCCCTTGGACCGCAAGGAGATCCAACCAGTCCATTCTGAAGGAGATCAGCCCTGGGTTTCTTTGGAAGGAATGATGCTAAAGCTGAAACTCCAGTACTTTGGCTACCTCATGCGAAAAGACTCATTGGAAAAGACTTTGATGCTGGGAGGGATTAGGGGCAGGAGGAAAAGGGGACGACAAAGGATGAGATGGCTGGATGGCATCACTGACTCTATGGGTGCGAGTCTGAGTGAACTCGGGAGATGGTGATGGACAGGGCAGTCTGGCATGCTGCGATTCATGGGGTTGCAAAGAGTCGGACACGACTGAGTGACTGAACTGAACTGAACTGAAGCACCATTTCATTCTGAAACCCCCTAGATGTTTGTCATCCATGAAGCAAAACAGAGTTTATCCACCCAAACACTGAACACACAGCTTCTGCTGGGTTTAGTTCTTGATCTTACTAAATGTGTAAACAGTATGAAACAGCTCCACCCATTCCAGCCTCTCCAAACATATGCTGTGATCTGTTTTCTGTTTTAGCTTCCTCATTTTGTTTCTCATATTTTTCACTTTGGCTTTGTGTTCATATCATGTTCATAGTATTTTTTCTTTTTTCATGTCTTGGGCCTGTGATTGATGAGGTTTCCTTCTGAAATCACATCACCATCAAAGGGAATTTCAGCCATTCTTGTTACTAAGCCACCATTTTCCTTTTTACTAGCATTTCTTCAGTAACTTGGTAGACCTCATTGAGCCTAGGATTGAGCCTAGGATTCTGCACTTTGAAAGAGCTTCCAGGTGGAGCCCTTGCTGCTGGCCCATGGACCATACTTTGAATAATAAGGCTTTAAATACCCCCACTTTTTTTTATTACAGTGATTAAGTATTTCAAGATGCTGCTTGTTTGACCCAAGATCTCATTATAAGCTTTGCATTCTTTGGGACTGGTCAGACGTGCCCCTGCTTCTGGAATCAGCCCACTTAAGAAAGAGAGTGTGCTGTCATTCATTTAAAAATTAAAATGAGGCAGTTAATGGCAGGTACATTTCCATCTCTGTTCTCCTTTGCAATTGAAACAAAATTAAAATTAAAAAATGTCAAAATGTGTCATTTTACTATTTGCAACTTATGTGTATAAATTATCTTGGATAATCAACTGGAATTTGAAGTTTGTGGATAAAATATATGTACTAGCTCATGACCTATAACAAAGTTTATTTTTTAGTTTTCAACTTTACAAATGTCTATAATGTCAATAAAGCCTTTTTTAAGGGAAGAAATTTATTTCTGTTTATTTCTCTAGATTTACAACAGAAATTTGTATGCAAAATTCATATGCATAATTAATTCTAAGATTTGTGAGACTGTGAGTAGTGTATTTTTGCTAACTGCAATAATGCAATAATGAAACCAATGCCTTCCATTAATATTAAACCTAAAAATCATTTATGTTTTAAAACCACAAGTCACCTTTGTATTCTTATGAATTCCAAAGAAGATGATTTTTCATGTGGACTTTCGATGATATTTTTGTTGTTTAGTCATTGAGTCATGTCTGACTCTTTGCAACTGCATGGACTGTAGCCCACCAGGCTCCTCTGTCCATTGGGTTTTCTAGGCAAGACTACTGGATTTGGGGATTTTCCTGACCAAGGGATATTCTACCCATTCTTTAAATAATCCAGGGCTGTGCCACCTTTTTATTTACCTTACAAATAAAAAAGAGGTTGTAGCAATGAAGTTTTTATTAAGACAACTATTTTTTTCAATTTATTTTTTAATTGGAGATAAATTTCTTTATAATGTTGTATTGGTTTCTGCCATACAATGGCAATGATGAAAATCAGCCATAAGTGTACATAAGTCCCCTCCCTCTTGAACCTCTCTCCCCTCTCCCATTCCCACTTGCCCAGGTCATCACAGAGCATCAGGCTGGACTCCTTGTCTTATATAGCAACTTCCCACTAGCTATCTGTTTTATACATGATAGTGTATATGGGTCAGTGCTTCTTCCTACATTTATCTCACTCTCTCCTTCATTACCAAAATGAATGAAGATAGAGGAATGTTGTAACTTCTTACATATCATGCATGCTGCATTCTGGAAAAATCGCTACTTACCTTGTAAGTTTATGGTAAAAAAAAAAAAAAAAAAAGAAAGAAAGAAAGAAAAAGAAAAGAAAACTAAAATATTTTAATTCCCGAGTGAGAGTAACAATTTTTAGCATATTTTACTTTTGTGTTAGAAAGAGTCCAGTTTTTCCTTAGGAGTAATCTTTTACATAATCAAATGGCCTTGAGGAATTCTACCAATGTCATTCACAGACACAAACAAGTCTTCTTTCAGAATGAGTCATAACTGTGACATTGAAAACTCTTTGGCTTATATAAGCATATTCATTGTATTCATTAAAGTAAAATTCCATTCCCTTTTGCTCTCAGTGCCATATGTCCTTACTCCACCACCAAGTCAGTGATGTAACACAAGCATCTTGCCCCAAACACACATTTGCTTATTTTGTACCCTTTCTTGCACTGTGTCACAGAACAGCTGGTTGACTGGAGCTACCTTCTGTGGCTGTAATTCTATTGCTTGGGGATATTTCCTCCTATTTTTTATATAAAAATAAATGTTATTTCCCTTTAGACTCCTGGGATAATCTCTATCATTAATTGTTACTGTAGAATAATTATAGAAATTATGAGACTTAGAAAAACTTTGCCAGAATAGACTATTGAAATAGATAATTTTGTGACCATGTTGAAAATATGCTTGCTTTCTCTTCACCGTTGAAATTTATCAGCTATTATTTTTAAAAGGCCACTTTCTAACATTTTTAACAATTAGGATTACTTAATTATTAAAACTGTATGTGCTGTTGATTCAGAAGCAATGCATTAGAATTTCAGTATCTTTTTGTAAGAAAAATATTAACAGATTGGAGGTAAGGAATAAAACAAAGACAAATATATTACTCACAAATAGCTGGATTACTTAAATATTTAATGGAGTCTATTTTAGAATTTTTTCTAGTGTGTATTTTGGTATCTTTCTTAGCAAACTATAATTGGTGGTTGACTAATTTTGTTAGATGTAATTTTGAGTTTGTTGTGCATGGACCAAAAAGAGCATTTATATTACTATCTTGGAAGCTAGTTTATTTGGCTCTCACATTTCTGTTGCCAAAATAAATGTTTGTTTTCTTTACACTAAAATTTGATTTTCCAAAGGCCAGCAATAAAATTCCGGGCGAGGTGGAGGCAAACCCAGAATGAATTCAGGTACCAGTAACCTAAAACCATTAATTTTTCAGTTATATGAACCTCTAGAGTTTGTATTTTCTTTCCAAAGTTTTGATGTTTCAGCATATTTGTCACTTTTAGTATTCTGTTTACAGTTTACAGGGCTACAAAACAGATAATTTCTTTGGTTTACATTAAATAGCCCAACTGAAATGGCACGTATCAGGCCTTTAAAATATAAGGCATTTAACCATACCTGAGGTTTTGTCTTTTTGTAATGTTTTGAAAGCTTAGCTATTTTGAGAAGAGATGTATAATCCACTGCTATACATGGACCAGCTAGCTAAAGTTAGTTTAACAGAAAGAGAAGGAAGAGGAGAGAGAGTGGAAGACCATATCAGACAAAGTTCTGTAAAACTCTTTGTGATGCCCCTGGAATAAATCGAGCATGAGAAACTTATCCTAAAGCACCCCGAGGAAACAGTCCTTGTTGATTTATGACCATACAGCTTAGACCTAAAAATAACTGAAATATTGTTATAGGACGTGGATAAATAAGAGTGGGAATTGCTATACACCGATATTTCTTGGGAAGAATCATGATTAGAGTACTGCAAACAATCCAACATGTCGAACTATAAAAAATTCAAGTTGAATCAGAATGCAGCAGAGCGGGCAGCACCCCAAACTCATTCCTCTTGTTTGAAGGTGTAGATTTGGGCAACTTCTGTGCAAATTCTTAAGAGAGTTCTAAAAGTGTGTTTCTGGTTACAGTCTTTTAAACACATTTAGAATATCAATAAACTTGATCTAGAAATTATGCAGAAGTAACTCGTTTGAGTTGCGATATTCTTTCAGTGAAGAACAATTTCCCCCAGCATTAGATATAAAATTGGAAATGCAGTAATTGAATCCCCAAAATTCAGGTCTCTTATTCTCTTTTTGCTTAGTTATTTTGGAGGAGACAACAAAGGCAAATAACTTGAAAGAGCAGAAACAGAAAAGAAGAGGAAGGCCTAAAAGTTAGTAGTTTTCCTGTAGACAGTGAGAAGTGAAATGAAAGCCACCATGGATATAACTCTATCTTAAGTCATCAATCCTAGTAAAGTGAAAGTTAAGATAGACTTCCAATGATATATGTCAGTGTTTGAAAAAACATAAACTTATCTACTTAAATAAGTATTTTAATGATCTTTCCTTGAAAATAAAAACATTAATATCTTCTCTTTGAATCTAGAGCTGTGTTGTCCAATATGGTAGCCACTAGCTGTTACTTATGTTTTAGTATTTTAAATGTAACTGGTTTGAATTGAGACATTCTGTAATTACAAAATACATACCCTCCCATTACAAGGACTTAGCATAAAAATGTAAAATTACTTATTAACATTTTATATTAATTACATGGCATAATTATATTTTAATATATTGTTTTAAAGAAAATGCTATTAAAACTAATTTTACTAGTTCCTTTGCCTCTATTATGTGGTTATAGAAAGTTCGCTGTTATGCATATGTCTAACATGTGTGACTCCACTTATATTTGTATTGGATGATCTTGGCAGTGTGATGAAGATCATAACATGCATAAGTGGAATCCATATCCCAAATACCTCTTGATAAAATTCTGTTCCATTTAACAAACCTTATCACACAAAATTATAGACATATATACATTCATCTCTCAGGGACAGTTCCTTTTTCAAACCAATTAAAATCTTAAGAGATGACATTTATATAACTTCTCAGAGTGAAGAAACCACCATTAATTAGTCAGAATTCGCAAAAGTAAGGGTTTGCAAACAGTCAGACACGACTGAGTTTCACTTTCACTTTTCACCAGCGAGGATGTGATTTTGAGAGAGCAAAATAATCTTTCGTAAAATGAAACATTATGATTGTTATCATTTCATTTTTAAAATAGATACTGGAAGTTGCTTGGCAGTCCTCTAGTGAGGACACCATGCTTCCACTGCATGAGACACAGGTTTGATCCCTGGACAGGGAACTAAGATCCTGCATGCTGTGTGGCCAAGACAATGTTAAAATAAATAACAATAAGACTGATCTTACCCTTTGAAGTAGCTGTCCTTAAACTATCTACACTTCTCCTGGGAAACTTAAATAAATGAAAACTCTCCTACAGCTCTGATTTCTTCACCTAATATAGTGTGCTTCTTTTCCAGGATTACTTGGGTGTGGGTTTCTTGATGGCAAATTTTATTTTGTCAGCAAGAGAAGATTAAAATTATTTGCCAGCTTTGTCATACTTGAGATATCCTATATAGAATTTTAATGTTTCAGATAAAAGCATTTGCACAATGACTATTTTTTGCTTTCTTTTTTTAAACATAATTTTTGATTAGTCAAATGGATTTAAACAGTATATCAGAAAAAAAATTACGTGAACCTGATGACATTATAAATGTTAATTTCAGTTTTACATAACATATCTAAATGTTTAATAGAGTGTAAACTTTGTCTTGCTTTGCCTTAATTGTGAAAGTATAAATATTTGTGGCAAGGCATTTAAAACTCTAGAGATCAGATTGTAGATTAAGGATTAACTCAGGAGCTGACTGTGGCTCAGATCATGAACTACTTGTTGCCAAATACAGACATAAATTGAAGAAAGAAGGGAAAACCACTAGACCATTCAGGTATGACCTAAATCAAATCATTCACAGTTATACAGTTGAAGTCAGAAATAGATTTAAGGGACTAGATCTGATAGACAAAGTGCCTGATGAACTATGGATGGAGGTTTGTGACATTGTACAAAAGACAAGGATCAAGACCATCCCCAAGAAAAAGAAATGCAAAAAAACCCAAAATGGCCATCTGAGGAGTCCTTACAAATAGCTATGAAAAGAAGAAAAGCCAAAAACAAAGGAGAAAAGGAAAGATAAACCCATTTTAAGGCAGAGTTCCAAAGAATAGCAAAGAGAGATAAGAGAGNACCATCCCCAAGAAAAAGAAATGCAAAAAAACCCAAAATGGCCATCTGAGGAGTCCTTACAAATAGCTATGAAAAGAAGAAAAGCCAAAAACAAAGGAGAAAAGGAAAGATATACCCATTTTAAGGCAGAGTTCCAAAGAATAGCAAAGAGAGATAAGAGAGACTTCCTCAATGATCAGTGCAAAGAAATAGAGGAAAACAGCAGAATGGGAAAGACTAGACATTGCTTCAAGAAATTAGAGATACCAAGGGAATATTTCATTAAAAGATGGGCTCATTAAACCACAGAAATGGTATGGACCTAACAGAAGCAGAAGAGATTAAGAA